>ML819196.1:78198-98129 GCA_009831015.1 Picea engelmannii
TTTTTTAGGAATGTGTGTGAATTCCTGAACAAGTGTTTATTAGGAACATGTGTGCATTCATAAATGATCTTATTTGGAAAGTGTGTGTCATGGTTCAATGAGTATACAGGTTATAGGATTAAAAATGCATGCATGTTTCTAAGAATGTGAACGTGTTCCTGCATGCACGCATTCATTTTCACTGTCAAGGAATTAAACACTTCCACGCTAAACCTAGCAGAAGATAGGAAGAAATATTTAGACTATAAAAGAAATGACAAAGAAAACATTCAGTACATAGAGATTTTACCCTTGAAAGCCAAATGGAAAAACCAACATTACATGAGCATATTTCTATCTTGTTGTCTTATTCATTCAAAATAAAAGGTTACATGCTTAACCTTGGTCTACACCTAAGACACAATTGACATCATACCTTATTTCTTTACACAAGAACAACCATGTAGCCAATTCAACTTACATCTACATGAAATGTAACCTCTAAAATGATTTCTCTAAATATTAACTCAAGATTTTCTTTTACAACATTATAACAGGCCTTATTTATAGGTTTTACAATAGGAAAAACCCTAAATAAAGGTTCTCAAACACGGTTGCAGATACACGCATATCATTGGCTACAATTCCTGAAAACTCGCAGGATTCTGTTACAGTCGACTACCGAGTCGGATTAACAATTGACCTTCATTTGGTCTTCAGGAGGTTTCCACACGACCACCTGTGGACCTATTTTCAGTTGACCTCTTCGAATTCGAATTTTCCTGGTCGATCCACGTTGATCTTTGACTTTTACTACAAAGAATATAACAACCCAACATTCTCCCACTTGTTGTCTTCATTGTTGAAACCAAGATTTTTTTGAAATTTCATTCACAGTCCCAAGGCAGTAATTCCCATTGCCTCTTTGCACCAAGAGAACTTCACAACACTCATAGACTTGGTCAAAGGGTCTTCTATGTTTTCCAACATGTCTACTTTTTCCAAAAACACCTCGTTGCTTTCCACCACGTCTCTTACGAGATGGTATTGTACATCAATATGCTTAGTCTTGGAATGATAAGTTGGGTTATTTTCCAGAAATATTACGCTTTGACTGTCACAACTTATCTTCGTATCTTTCTTCTCAAACCTGATTCATGAACACAATCATTGCAACCATACTACGTATGTGCTTCCATGAGTAGTTTTCATGTATTTTACTTCTATTATTGATAAGGCTATGATTTCATGTCACTTAGCCATACAACTGATTGCTCCATTGAACATCTTGAACACATATCCACTGGTAGACCTTCGTCGATCCAAATCTCCAGCCCAGTCGGTGTCAACAAATCCATGTACATCTAATTCACTATCACCTCCAGGTTTTCCTTGGTAGCATATAGCATAGTATTTTGTGCCACATAAACACCTGAATACTCTCTTGACAGTTGTTTAGTGCTCCTTTACAGGTATTGACATGTATCTACTCAACACTCCCACTACATGGGAAATGTTTGGTCCAGTGCAGACCATCGCATACATTAGACTGCCAAAATCACTTTCATAAGGAACATGTTCCATGTCCTCTATTTATTCCTATGTCTTTGGACATTTCTTAGTTTTTATCCTTGCTCCCACAGGAATTGGCACCTTCACAGGTTTGCAATCCTGCATGTTAAAACATTTCAAAATTGTTTCAATATACTTTTTCTAGTTCAACCAAAGATTTCTAGTTGTTCGATATCTCTTGATCTCCATTCCCATAATGAAGTTCGCTACATCGATATCCTTCATGTCAAACTTGGAGGATAGTCGCTTCTTCACCTCCTATATTGCATTCATGTTGTTTCCAATCAGCAACATGTCATCGACATACAATGCTACATATATGAAATGTCCACCTTATTCTTTGGAATATATGAAGTGATCATATTTAATTCTCACAAATACCAAACTAAGAATGTATATGTTGAACTTTTGGTACCACGTCCTTGGTGATTTCTTTAAACCGTAAAGGGATATTTTCAACTTGCACACCAAATCTTTCTTGCCCATTTCTACAAATCCTACAGGTTGTTTCATTTAGATTTCTTCTTCTAGGTCCCCATGTAGGAACATATTCTTCACATCCATGTTTTCTATTTATAGATCAAATGTTGTAGCTAGATACATTAGTACTCTAATGGAAGTTAATTTTTCAATAGGGTGGGAAATATCACCCAAGTCGACTCCTTCGACTCGGGAATACCCTTTCGCTACCAGTCAAACTTTGAATTTATCAACTTGAACTGCAACATTCATATTCTTCTTGAATACCCACTTACTACCAATGGGATTTATTCCACTAGGTAGTTCAAATAAATCCCATGTCTCATTCTTAGGCAAGGATTCCATTTCTCCGACCATGGCATCCTTCCATAGTCTACCCTCTATTGAGTCAATTGCCTCCTTGACTGACTTGGGCTCTTTTTCAGTGGCATCTAACACAAATGTGGAATGGAATTTGGGAGGAATATACCTTTCGACTGGTTTTCTCACTCATTTTGACGTCCTTACAACCGAGGTCGGTTGTTCCACTTATTCATTTCATTCAATCGACTCATCTGAATCATCTTCTTCATTCCTCAATTAAAATTGCACCTTCTCTGGATCATTCTTTGTTTGAATCATTACTTCAAACTCATAATTCCTTCTGACTTCTCTGAAGACCACATATTGCCTATACATTGTGTTATCTCTAATTTTGACCCTTGACTGCAACAAAGTCAAGGTAGAGCACCTCAATTATTGAAATGGTTTGTTTTGGTTGAAAGATGGATCAAAAGGGTCAGATAGGTCGAGGATCTAGAAAATTTTATTATCTAGATCTCAAAATATGGGAAGTACCTCACATAGTCAAGGGAATTACCTTTTATGATAAGAAAATTAATGGACAATTGAATATAGGAATATTGGTGAGAGAAATACAAATCACAAGTTAACAATTTGTTCACTTATGTGCAGAAGATTTCCAAGTTTCAAATATCATTTAAAACCTGAAACATATATATGAATATAACTTACAAACACAGGTAATTGACAACAAACTCTTCACTGTAATTGTAGTTTACTTTATGTGAGCATGAATGCATTGCAGAAATCATCATTATATCCAAATAACACAGAAAAACAAAGTAACAATGGATGCACAGTAAAAAGACATCAACATGTTTGAGTCCCTGAATATAAGATGTTGCAAGGCTTGAAGCCTTTAATTATAATTTCTAGGCCTCACAATCTATCTATTTGAACCATTTCTTTCCTCTAAGAGGAAGCTCCCTCACGGGCCTTCAGAAACCCATAGTTCAATCTCAGTCTTACCATATATAACAACAAAGATCATATCCAAAACAAAATGGATCGAGAGCCTCCTAAGGCTAAAATTTAGACTAGCAGTTACAATGAATTGGGATTTGATAAGATTTAGATCAACCCTAGATCATATTTTCATGGTAACTTATTATACCAAAACTAATATCCAATCCATACATTCGATTCCAAGCAGGTAGTACAACCTGACAGGTGTTGAAACTTAGGTCCAACCTTTATAGAAGTTTCTGGAACAAGCAGGCTTCCTCCCATTTGTTCACTGAATCCCTCGAATATGGATTTTTTTTTTAATGATCTTTATCTTTGTCTCCTTGAAATGCTCAATGACTTGTTCATGAAAATCCCTCAAATTTTGAATTGATCCTCTACTTCCAGGTGCTCTGCCTCCTAATTTTTTCCACCAAATCCTTTATAATTGTCGACTGCCACCTATATTATTTGAGTTTCAACTTTGGTATTGATGTGAACCTCCTTCAATATTTATTGTAATCAATGGTTACAGCAAGTTATAATTAGGATCAATTACATTTTTAAACCACTATAATATCCCTTTTGAATCTACTCGATGTCATCTCATAGAAATTATGTCCAAACTTAGAAATTACTAAAATTCAAAGAGACAAGATTGCTACAAGCTAAATTGACATCCTTGAGATTAGATGATAGAGAAAATCTGAGTGAAGATCGATGAAAGAAAACGTAAAAATTATGAGTTGCACCTTTGACATTCAAGATCTTGGAATATGAGTAGGAATCTCTTCCTTCACCCTTCTTTTTGAATGCCAAAATTGATGGATTGAGCACCAAACTTGCAAAACTGAGAGCTTGTGTCATCTCTCGGATCTCATCAATATTATACAATAAAAGAAAAAATTGTGTCCAAAGATATTAAATAAAAACCTATCACCCTTGGAGATAGAAACAATTGACCCTCGATGAGTAAATAACACCCTTTTCAAAGACTTACATGAGGGATTCTGGTGTGTTTGTAGAACAAAAAACTTGCAATTATGTATAGCCAATGAATTCAGGAAAGTGTAACATGCARAGTACACCAAATCTTCAAAGAAGAGCTTCCTCGAATTTAGTAATAACCTAGWCCACAACACATGAACTCCATGCATTGAATGATCTTCCCAACATAGAAAAGGATGCACTGAACAGTTATAAACAACCCTTTTTGTCACYCTGGTATCCTTGCCAAAGCTTAACACCCTTGAAGAAATATTGGTGTATAAGCCAAAAAAATTGAGATCACCTCTTCTACTTCCAGTTCTCCCTAACCAAGCATGTACACTGGCATATCGAATAGTTCCACTGAATAAATTTGGCCTTTTATCACATTTTACATGCAATCCCATAAAGAAATATATTTTTCTTGTTTCCCATAAGGAAAAAAAAAATTTATTCTAATGTCCATGGCGAACCAAATAATAAAAATTGATAGTTATTGGTGCACTTACATTTGACACATGTGGGTTCTCTAAACACGACTCGGGCACTTAGAATTTGGGAATTTATCCTTTGACTTAGTTTTCGATGGCACACTTAGTTGTGTTTTATTTGTATTGTGGGGATTATCCCACATTTACAGGGTAAAATGTTTGGTYAGTCTTTATATATGTTGATGACTTGATTGTATATCGACGTGTTGTGCACATATTATCCATCATGAGATTTCCCTTGTTACATTGTGTGGGTGTGGTCTTTGTTGAACACTTGTGAATTAAATGYTGTGGAATGTKCTTGGCTATTGACTTAGATATTGGGTTCGATGAGTGACAGACCCAATGTTTTTCATTTTTCATTTTTAATAAAACTCTTGGTATAAACCTTGGAACCTTTTGTGAGTGGTGTTTCCTTTTTTACTCAAACTCGGGATTTCATGTGCTAACTTTGGTGTTGGTTTAGCTCTCAGTCCTAAGTGTTGCATATAGCCCACCAGGATTCTAACAATTTGGTCGGTGCGAAGAAATTCATGGCATGCGCTGCAAAAATTCCATGATTTTGGTAGTGCCTCTACCACATGCGCTACCAGATATGATATCTTGGCCAAAGGTCTAAAAATTTTCCATTGTAAATCTAAGCACTAACATACTTTTTTCCTTGATGCAAGATCCCTGAGATTATATCATTTCATTCCTTCTTTATATCCAATGAAAACACACTTGACTGCCTTCTTGTCTAGCATGCTCCTCTTTTCCTTGGGAACATGCACAAATGCATCACAGTCAAATAATTCGATATGTGAAACCGAAGGATTCTTACAAGACCATACCTCATATAACATACCCAACCACCCATAGGTTGACCATGCTACTTCAAATTTAACACTTCAAAACTGATTTCGAATTTCTGATGACATTTAATTAATAAAGAAGCATGAAATCCTCACATGCAATCATCAATATTCATACTACATCATAAAAGAAATGGAATATATACCATGCACAATAATAATCAACAAGCAGGCACATTAAATACACATATCTCAGAGATACAATTAATACACAACGAAAATAAAAAAAAATACAAGCATAGAAACACAAGATAGAGAGAACTTATCTTTAACAAAATTATTCACCAACTGGCTGCAGACCAAGGACGTTCCACCCAAACGTAGAAAATGTTGGTCCAAGTCTCAATAACAATGCCACCCTCGATCCAAGGCTACGAATCCACAAGGACAATGCTAGGATGTCACTCAACTTCCCAAACTAGTCAGCACTCAAGCTCTCACGGGTTTCTCAACACACAACAATCCAAAATAAAACAACTCTCTTCTCTCCAACCTACACAACCCAATAGAATGGACCCCCTTCTCTGTCATCCAGTCCCTCAAGTTTTCCACCTCATTCCAGGGTTCTAGTGCATATGGTCAAGAGGTTCCATGTTAGGACTCTCAGGACTCACAACTGTGAATAAAATATAGTACTTGTCAATGCATCTCAAGCATGCAAGCATAAATTCATGGTTGGAATACACCAGTCATTACTACAACCAACAAACAATGGCTTCTTCCTTAGCAATTATCCCCCCCCCCATGTCTCAATCCAAGAAAAAAAATTAATGAGGAATGATAATTGAGAAACAATGAATGAAAGAGTTATAGTATGAATGGAGACGAGATCCCAAACATCTCACAAGATGGGTTTATAAATTTATTTGGAAATCGAGAACCACATGGCCTTCCCCAAGAAGCTCATGTAACCACTTCTCTCAATTAAAGAAATTATGGGTAAATAAAATATAATAAAATATTTAGCCTCTTAATCCCCCTCTCTCGTGGAATCATAACACCCTATAACTATTTTCTTTGTCCGTCTAGCAAGAAACGATGCATTTTATTATTAATAATGATCAAAGAATTACATTTCCTAGGCACATTGGACTCTTTTAATTGTTTGGTCATTCCAGCCTTTCATAAATTAAAAAAAATGCATTATTTAATATGGGCAATCAAAACCGGGGTATTACATTCCCCTCCCCCTTATTTTGGCACTATCCTCAGTGCATATACAAAACAAAAATAAAAAAATTCAAAATTTATTCAAAAATTCGTTGGTACTCTTCTTGCATGGCATCGTCATTCTCTCAAGTAGCATCTTCAGGACTGTAGCAGGTCCACTGAACTTTTACCAGTTCTATTACTAGATTCTAGAGCATTTTGAATTTTATGTCCAATATGTGCACCGACTGGACCTGAAAGTCTCCTTCTGGCTCCACCTGGATCAAATTCCAATCAATAACATGGTTAGGATCATGTATATACTTTTTGAGAAAGATACATGAAATACATTATGCACATTCATGGAAGTAGGCAATGCAAGCATGTATCCAATTGGCCCTATTATGTCCAATATATCAAATGGACCATAGAATCTAGTTGCTATATTTGTACAATTGCCCAACTTCAATGAGCTCTTCTTGGGATTCACTTTTAAAAGAAAATGCTCTCCCACTTTAAATTATCTAGTTGTTCTCCTCTTATCTGCATAAATTTTCTATCTATCTTGAGCTACCTTTAAATTCTGCTTAATTCTAACCATATGTTCTTCCGTATCCTTGAGCAATTATGGCCCAAGTACCATTCTGTCTGATGGGTTGTCCCAACTCACTAGAGTATTGTATTTTTACCATACAAAGCTTCAAATGGGTTCATTTTCAATGAAGCTTGATACCCATTATTATAGGAAAACCCAACCAAGTGCAAGTAATCCTCCCACTTATATGGCTTATCCATCACATGCATTCTCAACATGTCTTCAATTACTTGGTTGACTCTTTCTGTCTTCCCATCTGAATGTGGATGGTATGTTGTGCTAAAGCTCAAATTTGTACCACATCCTTTAAACAATCCCCTCCAGAAATTTTAAGTAAACTTTGTATCTCTGTCTGAAACAACTTCCTTAGGTGTCCCATGCAACCTAGCAATCTCCCTCATATAAATTTTTGCAATATTAACTATTGTATGAGTCATTTTTACAAGAACAAAATGAGTAGCCTTTGTAAATTTATCAGTCACTACCAATTTTGAATCATGTTTCCTTGATGTCCTAGGAAATTTAGTTATAAAATCAATGGTTACCACTTCTCATTTCTTCTCTCGAATTGGTAATGGTTGTAGCAAACCCGATGGGTGTATATGCTCAACCTTCAGTCTCCGATAGTTCATACATCTGGAAATGTAATAAGCAACATCTTTCTTCATTCTTGGCCAAAATAATTGGCTTCTTACTACTGCAATTGTTTTCTAGTAACCGGGATGTACGACATACAAAACATTATGCATTTCTTTTAATACCAAATTTCTAAGTTATTCAGAACTAGGAACATAAATTCTATTTTTATGCATAAGTAGTCCATATTCCTTCATCTCATATTATTTAATTTCGTGTTGTACATTTTCTTGCTGTAAGCTTTCTTTTACCTGTAGGTAATGTTGATCTGTAACAAAAACATCCAAAATTCTGCTCTTCAAATCTGATTGATGCATACTAATGGTTGTAGCATGCATGATATGTACTCTTCTACCAAGTGCATCAACAACCTTATTTTCTTTTCCTTTGATATGCTTGATGTCAAAATCATATTCACTTAAAAATTCCAACCATCTCGTTTGTCTGGCATTCAAAGTTGATTGTTCAAAAAGATATTTCAGACCACTATGGTATGTTATTAATTCAAATATATTTCCCATTAGAGAATGTCTCCACATTTGCAATGCATGAACAATGGCAGCAAGTTCAAATTCATGTGTGGCATAGTTCCTCTCATTTTCTTTAAGCTTTCTAGACTCATAACCAATGAAATGTCCATATTGATTGAGGACTCCACCAAGTCCTTCCTTGCATCCATCTATACACACCACAAAAATTTCATTTGGGTCAGCAATCTTTAAAATAGGTGCACTAGCAAGTAATTCTTTCAACAAATTAAATTTATCTTCACACTTAGTTGTCCATTCAAATTTAATTCTCTTATTTTGCAAAGAAGTGATGGGATGAGAAATCTTAGAGAACCCTGCTATAAATCTTCTATAGTAACCAACTAATCTCATAAAAGATCTAACTTATGAAATGTTCATGGGTGTTGGACATCCTCTAATGACTTCAATCTTCTCTGGATCCACTGGTATACCTTGTTCTGAAATAATGTATCCCAAGTAATAGATGTATTCTTGGTAAAAAAAACACTTACTAAGCTTTTAATACAATTGTTTTTTCATCAGCACTTGCAATACCAATCTCAAGTGATGTTCATGCTCTTCCTCTGACTTAGAATAAATAATTAGTTCATCCAATAATACTATGACAAACTTATCCAAACAATTTTTGAATATGTCATTCTTTAAGCACACAAAGATAGTTGGTGCATTGGTCATCCCAAATGGCACCACTACAAATTCATAATGCTCATACTTGGTTCTAAAGGCTATCTTATTGATGTCTTCTTCATTGATTCTCACTTGGTGGTATCCTGATCTTAAGTCTATCTTTGAAAATATATTTTCCCCTATTAGTTGATCAAAGAGGTCGTCAATTCTAGGTAGAGGGTATTTTTTCTTCACTGTGGCTTTATTCAGCTATCTAAAGTCAATATACAGCCTCAATGTTCCATCCTTTTTTTTGACAAAGAGTATTGGTGCTCCCCAAGGTGAAACACTTGGACGTATGTATCATTTCTTCAACAATTCTTCCAGTTGCATTTGTAATTCTTTTAATTTTGGGTTACTCATTATGTAAGGTGTTTTTGATACTAGGGAATCTCTTGGTACTAAATCAATAGAGAAATCTATCATCCTCTTTTCCGTAAATCCTAGTATTTCTTGGAATACATCTTCAAACTCTTGCAGTACCGAAAAATTTTCAAGTCTTGGCCCTTTTGTATTTTCTGGCTCCTCCACATGGGCTACATACAATTGACATCCTTTCTTGAAACATCTCTTAAGTTGTAAGGCTAAAATATCCCTTATAGAAATGGGTCTTGGAATTTCTTTCACAATGTTATGTTTTCCTTCTGCATCAAGACATGTAAATGTCTTGTTATGAAAATCTAGGACAACATGATGATTTTCCAACCAATCCATTCCAATTAGAATATCAGAAGATCCCAATGGTATAATATTTATATCAACATTAGTATTTACTCCATCAAGACTTATGGGACAACCTATGACCATCTCAACTATCCTTCTTTTGGTTCATGTGGCTAGCTGAACCAAACTTGATTTTTCAAGCTTATTTTTCTCCAAATGTAATCTATCCATTATTTTAGGATTAATGTAACAATGGTTTTCTCCTGAATCAATTAAAATAGAAACAAGTTGATTAATGATATTACCTTCCACCTCGATCATATTGGATTGGTACTCTGCTTGTCAATCTTCTAAAGCTGCATCTATTTTTCCCATGTCTTCTATTGTTGTAGCCTCTTCAATATTGTGCATGGTATTCACTTTGTCTTTTCTGTGAGGGAAATCCTTGTACATGTGATATTTTTTTTATCCCAAACATTGGATTGGTGGTCTCCCCCTTTTTCCCAAGGAGTCTTCTCTCTTGGATTCATCCTTAGTAGGATGGTCTTGCTGATTTTTATATGGGCTATTTCTATTGAAAGGATATTTGAATCCTTTCTTTCTCTTATTAGACTTCTCCTTATTCTTATCCTTCCAAGATCTCTGCAAAGACTCACTTTCCTTTCCTTTCTCATATAGGTACTTATTCTTTATGATGGTCTCAGTCAATGTCCTAGGCTCATCATATTGAATCTTCTCTTTATAAAATGAAGGCAAACCACTCAAAAACCTTTGTATTTCACCTTCTCATATTTTATAAACCCCACATACTTTAGCAAGCCCAAGAACTTATTTTCATACTCTGGCATGGTCATGCTTCCCGGCCCGAGTTCAAATAAATCCTACATTTTATTTTCATAGAATTCCTCTAAAAGGTACTCCTAAAAATATTTCTTGAATTTCTTCCAAGTGATCCTTCTCTCATTTATGTGCTCAACTTGCTTAAGTTGATCCCACCACAAAACAGATTTTCCATGTAAATGATAAGTGAGAATTTTGGCTTCTACGTTTGATGAGTAGTTATGCAATTGAAAATACCTCATGAGTCCAAGAATCCATGCTTCAACATCATATTCCCTTTCTCTTTCACCATCGAAGGATGGTGGCTTAAGCTTCTTCAACTCTCCTTGCAAACTGTCCAATTCATGTATTCTTCTTTGGTGCCTAATAGGAGACACCTATGGACTATTTATGGAATCTTCATATGCATAAAAAAAAATTTATGGGTAAGGAGGTGAGTGATGTCTATGATTTCTTCTAGCACTTCTTGAATAACCAACTCTTATGTAGTTATCTCTTCTTTCATGATATCTTCCATCTTCCTCTTGTCTTGAGTTTGATCCATTCTTTGGTTGCCTCTGCAACTGATTTAGGATTTGCATCACTTGATCATTTATCTGATTTTTTTCTCTTATTAGATTCTCATTGTCTTCTTTGTAGATCTTTACTTCTATACTTAATATTTTCACAAACTCTATTAATGTTTCTTTCCCCCCTCTGCCTTTGTGTCCATTTGATTATGTCTCTACATTACCAACATTGATATTTTTTCCTTTGGATTATTTATCATGACTGTAGGCTCCCTCTCCTTCCTCCATTTCTTGAATATGAATTATTATCCTAAACTAATATGTTTATACCCCCTAATTCTACAAAATGTGCAAGCAACCATTTTTGTTAGAAATATGCATATCATAAAAATTTGTCAATTAATGTTACATGTCATTTTTCTGCTCAATTTATGAATATTTATATCACAATTCTTCAAATTCTAATAAATACAGGTTATTCTCCTCTAAATCATCTTTCCAACAACTACACTCATGCCTCGGTCTGATCTTTGAGCTGAAACTTATGGTTCTCAGAAGTTAAATGCGGGTTAAAATTTTCCCTCCATTGTTTGGGTTGTAAATCCCTCACACTAACTTCATTTGACAAATGGTTTACACCGTTAGAAATATCTCTATGAGCTCTATTATTTGGGATGCATAAACTATGTATTTTGAAAGGAAATATAGTTTCGAATTTGACTTATCAAAAATGTCCTTTAAGCCTTCGAAAATGGCCTACAAGTTACTGGCCTAGAAAAACACTAAAATTTTCTGGTGATTTCCATTAATTTTTTATAATTTCTACAAAATTTAGCTAACTTGTGTTGACTCGGATGATGAAATTGCATCCAAAGTCCACTTCACAATTTTTATTGTTTCCTCATAATCCTCTAGCCACCATGGCCTTTCCCTGTCGACCCTTACCTCCTTCCTCTGTAGGTGCGCATACTAATTTTTTTTCTATATTTTGTGGGCCCCACAACCCATGGTCATTCATTTGATCGCAGCAGTGGGAAGGCCCCATATTCACCCATTCACCATGCACGCATTAATTTACACTTCCTTTTGATCGGAGGGTATCGGCGATGATCGACAGTGCATGTCGCACTACGCCCCCCCAAGCATGTCTGATCGTTAACATATTGGGGCGAGGCCACAAAACCTAACCAAGGTTTTGGTTGGGGTGGCATGTCTCACATACGTGCATTGAACCTCCCCCCCCTTGGGTTATTCTAACCCCACTCAACCCCCACCCCCCGCAATTTAGTTTCGCAGGTCTAGGTTCTAGGTTCCGTCGATAGGAGGGCGCCCACCATTGTGGTGTTAGGTCACCTGCCACCTATGCCACCAATCCACCATGTACCTACCACTATGGTAGTACACATCACATGTATTCCACATCATATTACACATGTCCTCCACTTCATGTCGATGTCAGCGGTACGAAAAAAACTCCCAATTTTTCCTAATTTTTCCAAATTTCAAAAAAAATTTAATATGCCCAAAATTACAAAATTTCAAAATTGTTTCGATGGACACCATTGAAACTTTGTATCTACTTCATAAATCCAATTTCGGGTCCTATAACAATATTTTTGACCTTAGTACCTATAATTCGACTGCCACATGTCGAATTCCTCATGAAATTTAACTGTAAAATTTGGGGCTTTTGCCCAATTTTGCCCCAATATCACCATGGTGCTCTGCAAGCATGAAATTTGAAAAATTACAGTTCTGAATTTTACTTAAACGGAAATTATAATTTAGGGATTTCTAAACCCTAGACCGAATTTCCCAAATTCCCATGAAGTTAGCAACAGAAATTGGGGCTTTTGCCCAATTTCATCCAATTGCTTCCAATTTTCGCCATGGGTGCACTATAACTCGTAATTCAGCCATCTACAGACACAAATTTGTTCATTCTTCCAATAAAATGTGGGAATTTCCATTCCCTAGTTAAATTACCTCAACTTGCTTGTGGAATTCCTCTTAATTCCACTGTTGTTATTTCAACAAATGAATTGCAGACATCCTCTGCAACTACATTTCTGCAAATTTCAGTTATTTTCTCTATTAATTGACCCATCCATGCTTGGTGTTGAAAATTGTAGCTCTGATACTAATCTGTAGCATACCCAACCACCCATAGGCTGGCCATGCTACTTCAAATTTAACACTTAAAATTTGATTTCGAATTTCTGATGGCATTTAATTAATACAGAAGCATGAAAGCCTCACATGCAATCATCAAGATTTGCACTACATCATAAAATAAATGGAAGATATTCCATGCACAACAATAATCAGGAAGAAATCACATTAAATACACATATCTCATAGATATTAATTAAGACACAGTGGAAATAAAAATATGCAAGCATAGAAACACGGGACAAAGAGCACTTATCTTTAGCAAAATGATTCACCAACTGGCCACATACCAAGGACATTCCACCCAACCGTAGACACTATTGTTCCAAGTCTCAACTGTAATTTCACCCCCGATCCAAGGATATGAATCCACAAGGACGGTTCCAGGGTGTCACTCAGCTTCCCAAACCAGTCGGCACTCAAGATCTCACAAATTTCTCAACACACAACAATCCAAAGTACATCATCTCTCTTCTCTCCATCCTACACAACCCAAGAGAATGGACCCCCTTCATATGCCACACAGTACCTTAGGTTTTCCACCTCCTTCCAGGGCTCCAATGCATCTGGTCAAGAATCTTTATGATGGGACTCTCGAGACTCGCAGTTGTGAATAAAATATAGTACCTGCCAATGCATCTCATCCATGCAGGAACAAATTCATGGCTGGAATACACCAGTCATTACTACAGCCAGCAAACAATGGCTTCTTCATTAACAATTCACCCCCCATGTCCCAATCCAAGAACAAGAATGAATGAGGAATGATAATTGAGAAACAATGAATGAAAGAGTTAAAGTGTGAATGGAGAAGAACCCCCAAACAATGCACAAGATGGGTTTATATATTTACTTGGAAATCAAGAACCACATGGCTTTCCCCAAGAAGCTCATGTAACCACTTCTCTCAATTAAAGAAATTATGGGTAAATAAAATATAATAAAATACTTAGCCCCTTAAGCCCCATCTCTCGTGGAATCATATCCCCCTATAACTCTTGTCCTTATCGATCTAGGAGCTAACGATGTATTTTATTATTAATAATGATGAAAGCATTATATTTCCTAGGCACGCTGACCTCTTTTAATTGTTTGGGCACTCCGACCTTTAATAAATTAACAAAATACATTATTTAATTTGGGGAATCAAAAATAAGGTATTACACCTCATGTGTAATTGTGTCGAGTAGCATCGACGAAGGAGACATATTCACTAGATACTTTGCAGTGTCGACTGCCTCTACCCATAATTTGTGTCTGAGCACAGCACCATTGAGCATTCTCCTTGCCTTGTCCATCAATGTTCTATTCGTTCTCTCAGCAACTCCATTTTTTGTGGGGTATATGGTATGCTATTTTGGCATGCTATGACACACTGCTTGCAGAACTGATCAAATTCCTTTCCACAGAATTCACCACCATTGTCAGTTCTTAGTACATTAATATTCTTATTTGTTTGGTTTTCTACAAGAGATTTAAACTCTTTGAATTTCTCGAAAACCTATGATTTCTTCTTTAGGAAATATATACATGTCTTCCTGGAAAAATCATTTATGAAGGAGACATAATACAGGGATGCACCAAGTGAAGGCACTGAAACAGGACCAAACACATCACTATGACCAATTCTAGAATCCCATTTTACCTTGTCGCTTCAGATGGGAACCTCACCCGATATTGTTTTCCATATATACTATGTTCACAAAAGTCGACTTCTAAATTACATTCAAGAAAATCTTTGACCATACCTTTGTTATGCATAGCTCGAAGTATTTTTTCTCCAATGTGTCCCATCCTTTTGTGCCATAACATGGTGAGGTCGACTTGATGATGACTTGTCGAGTCAGTTTGAATTGACTCAACCCGAGTTTAGTCGAGTCGAATCAAATTCGATTCGACTTCAAGAAAAACAATGTTGTTGCATCTAGTTGAGTCAACATTCCCTATAAACTTGTATAGAGTTCCAATCCAAACTCCTTTCATTAAGACCATCGCACCTCTAACCATATTGCATGTATCCTTCTGAAATAGAGTGTGCACTTCTAAATCACTCATCTTACTGACAGATATCAAGTTTCTTTCCAAACCCGGAATATGTATCACACCTGGAAGGGTTCTACTCCTCCCATCTTGCAGTATCAGTTGAACTCTTCCTCATCCGACAACTTTGGTTGTCGAGTCGTCCCCCAAAAACAAATCTCCTCCTTCATATCATTCATATTCGTAGAACCATTCTCTATGTGGTGTCACATGATAGGATGCTCATGAGTCAATCAACTAAACATATTGATCTAAGTGTGTACTATTTGATGCCAAGTACACATCGCCTCCCTTATATGGAGTCGTCTTTCTCTCAGTCGACTGCTTCTCATCGGATCTTGTGCTGACTTCCATTTCCTTCAACTTGTAGTCCCTTTTTTAATGCCCAGCTTTATGACATTTCCAACATCTTCTCATCGACTAAATAGGGTATTTATATCTACCCTTTGATTTAGAAATTCTATTGGATAATTTCCCTTTATCTCTATCAATCGATCGACCTCTCACCATTAATGCATCTTTGGTCAATCCTTCCATGTTCTTCCTTCTCATTTCTTCTAACACTAGAGATGAAACCACGTCTTCTAGCGCTAATGTGGTTGAATTACTCACTATAGTCACGACTAAGTTATCACATGAGCCTGGAAAAGAACATAATAGGCTAATACATTTCTCCTCCTCGGTGATTTTAATATCCACGGAAGATAATTGGCTTATTATGGTATTAAACGCATTTAAATGCTCAGTCACCAAACTGTCATCACTCATTCTCAGAAGATATAGTTTATTTCTAAGGAACAACTTATTTACCAGGGATTTCGACTGGTACAAGCTTCCCAACTTGGCCCATAGTTTTTTGGCCAAATCTTCACCTGAGACATTTAGCAAGACCGAATCTGCAAGACAAATTCAAATCGTACTATTTTCCATTATCTCAAGTTTCTCCCATTCTTCCCTTGGCATACCTACCAGAATGGTACTTGGACAGACCGATACCCATTGTTCTCGATCTATAAGGAGATATTTAATTTTAAGCTTCCAAAGCTCAGAATTATGGCCATTGAATTTTTCGATCTCTATTTTCGAGCTACTCGCCATTGTTTAAGCACAAATTTAAAGATCTCTTACTTATGACTCTTATTGAACCTAGGGTTTAGCTCAGATCCAAGGTTGTTAAACCGAGCTCTGATACCACATGTCAGGAAATTAAGCACTTCCACTATAAACCTTGCAGAAGAGAGGAAGACAAATTTATAATATAAAATAAATGACAAAGAAAACATTTAGTACATAGATATTTATCCTGGAAAACCCAAATGAGAAAACCAACATTCCTTGAGCGTCTTTCTCTCTGTGTGTGGAAGAATCGAAACCTTTCATTATTATTTTTAACTCTCATATCATAATTATACATCAACTTAGCATACATGAAAAGTGTTATTTATGAAAAATATAGATTTACCTTCCCTAGATAACACCTATAACAAATCATGATGTGGCCTATGTTTTCATTATTTTATATTTTCTTTAGGAGGCCAATTTTAGACCTCAAATTTCCTCTAATAGTCTTATTCATTGGGTCTATGAGACCCCTTACGTTCCATGACATGCATTTCATTAGAAACTTTCAACATAGACATTCATCTCCTCCCCATCATTTCCACTTAGCATCTAGTAAGAGTTTAGAGTTACAAATTTCTTATTTCCCAGTGCATGACTTACCTAACCATCAAGGGTATTATTCTTAGGTCACTTGTGTTCATCTGGTGGCCTACCTAGAGATTCTTGGTTCCATTCCTGCTCAGAATTTAGGTGCCCTAGTCTGTGGTTTTGATTCAAGAGGGGTCAATCTACTTGATTATCTCTATGAGTTATGGTTGGTTTATTCTTGTGATCACTATATATTTGTTTTTTTCTCTCTTGATAGTGTAAACCATGGTAGGGATTTATCCATATGTGTGGTCATGATTGTGAATTAAGGTTAATGTTTCTTGTGACATGAGTTTTGAAGGAGGTGGCATCATTCAAGGATCTCTATCAATGGATTTCTCCATGGATTTAGAACTATCATGGACTTTAATTTCTTCTTATGGTGGCATGATGTTGCATCCTAGCTAGGGTTTTACCACTATTTCATGGTATATCTAGGATCATGATGTGGCTTGGTGGTAAGATCAATTAGTTGTCATCCTTCATCCCTTGTGATATCAAATCCAACTCTCTTCAAGAAGGTGCATGGTTCTAAGGTTTATATATATAATCCTCAAGAGAGTGCCTTCCCCAAACATTATATATCATTATATCTTAGGGGATTATTTCTCTTTGGATCATGTTACTCCCTTGCATGGTGTTGGTGATTTGTAAAGGGGTGCTCTTTGGTCTGTAGCAATGTCAACCAAACTACGCCAGCTAATGTTTGTCCTAGGTGCTAGTTTTTTTCTAGCTATTCATGCTTGTGGATGTCTTCTTTTGCAACACACCTTTTTTCTAATTAAAAAGGAAATTAATAGAGTTTACAATCTAGGAATTTTATGATTAAAAAAAATCACTAAGAATGGATTAAAAGGAATCCTTGTGTAGGATTTATTCTACAACATTTTAGAGTAATCAATTTTAGTCTATCTTTATGATTACCACACTATTGAAGTGGGATGAGATAATATGGACCTTCAAGTCTTGTTATAAATACTAGTTTAATAAAATTATAACAAGTGTTGAGAGGGCTTGAACCTAAATGTTGCCAACACTAAGACCAAAACCCATGAATTCTATAGTAAACTAAGTTGGTAGACCTTATTAACTTTGATATTATTCATAATGGGTCTCGAGGTGTTATGCGTTTGAGCACATAATCTCCATGAAGATTTTTTTTCCTCCTTTCAACATCCACGGCTTCTCAAGTTATTCTTTTGTTCTACTCTCACAATCAGTTTTACCTTCTAATTAAAAATATTATCTTTCATTTTGGATGAATAGTCTACTGGCACTAATTTGATTTATCAACATGATTGTGTATTATGTCTACTTTATACTCTTTCAAACTTAGTTTCCATGAATGATTGATTTTTCCAGTATAGTCTTTCTACAAAAGCATGAGATGGAGAGACACCTTTTTTGTTTTAGATGCAATGGATCTATGCATGAGATGGAGAGACACCTTTTTTTTTTAAGATGCAATGGATCTATTGCTATGTTGACCATATTTCTTATGGAGTTTGGCGGGGAAAAAGAGACTTTTATGGTTTTTCTCTTAAGAATCTTTTCAATTCAATCAATGGTTCCTTTGATATATGGAATTGTGACCTTTAGACCTAGATCATCACTCTGTTAATCTCTTTGGTGTATGTGTCAAGATATTTGGAATGATTTCATAATTTGGTTTTCCATGCATTCATTCTCTTTTAACACCTTAAGATGGTTCATTTCATACTTTAGTTGTTCTATATCGAAGATCCTAATTGTCTCATGTGTAAGAGTTTTGATAACACTAATATTGATGAGTTGGATGGTGGTGAAAATTAGCATCTAAGTAGTGACTAGATAAAAAGGAGTGATTTAATAAGTGGACAAACTCAACTTTTTAGATGAGTTTATTTTCTCCCACCATACAAAGTTTTATCTTAATTTACTTTTTTTTTTTCAAAATTTTGACAATTTAAATTATTTTAGAATAGACCAAAAACAAAATTTCAAGATCAAAATTCTTATCCAAACAAAACTAAAACTTTCAACAAAATATCTACCAATATAAACAAAAATTTGAAGAGTGTACTCATTCTCTACTAATAGTGACAAAAAACCATAGACAACAATATATGAAAAAGAAAAATTGCACCATTTTAAATGCAATCCGAGTAGTTACAACTCGCCTTCACTTCATAATTAAATAGTAGATTGAACATGAAAAGATGCATTTTCCCAATGAATGTCTTTTCCAAGTTACAACTCTCTCCAACAACTTTTTGTGAAAGAAAAGGGGTACTTATTTCAATTTATTTTGAGTAGGACCCCGGATGTATGCATCTTTGTCAAAAGAAATTTCGAGGAATCTTCACACGAATCTTTTGAAGAAGGATATTAAATGATTTCTTAAAAAAAAAGTTAAATTAATTGCCAATTACTGAGTGAGGATCATTTCATATTTTACAAAGAAAGAGAACCGTTCTCATCTTCAGGAATCAAGACATGGAATTTTAATAGAAGTCGTTATAAATTTGAAAGCAATATAATATATTATTAATTAATATAATATATAATATAATATATTATTAATTAATATAATATATTATTAATTAGTAAATTTGGTAATTGGTATAAAATTGTTTTTGATCATTTTAAATTTAATTTAATTATTTTATGATTTATTGGACTGTTTTTAAAAATGTTTATAAATTTGTTGGGAAAAAAAATATGTGATAAATATTTTAAGAGTAAGTTTAATGGTTAAGAGCATGTGTTTTCTCTTATTCAAAAGAGAGTAA
>ML819196.1:98360-108908 GCA_009831015.1 Picea engelmannii
GCAAATTTTCCATACCCAATAAAATAAAAGAAATTAATTAACCAACCTTAATCCACCTTAATCTCAAATCTATCAAGAGGGATCAAATCTCTCTAAATGCAACCATTTCCTCAAATTTTATACTTTAAAAAAAAAAATACATCTCTAAACATTTAATCCCTCTTTATATTTGATTAAAATAAATCTAAACTCATTTAATATTTTTAATTTTATATCAATAATAAAAATAATATATTAAATTAAATAGATATAAATTAAAAAAATCACATTTAAAAATAACACTAAATAAATACTTCACACTAACCAATAAAACATCACTACATATAATATTGTTATAAAATTGTCATAAATATAATTAATAATTTTAATTTAATATTTAATATATATATATATATATATATATATATATATATATATATATAATTTAATATATAATATTTTAAAAAAATTAATAGAAATATGAAATATTGAAAGTAATTGTATATACAGAAACAATCAAATACCTTATTCCATGGAGAGGAGCCTAGCTAAGTGCTTTTATATTTGAAGGAGAAAACGAAAAAAAATGGTAATCTTCTATTTTTAGGTTAAATTTTTTATTTTATTTTATTGTATTTTTAATTTTATTTTATTTGGCTTACTGAATTTTTTTGACGACTTTCTGGATGGTTTTTTTTTTTTGTTTTAATATGGCTTAGCTCACAATACAATGACGCTCACTTAATTTTTTGACGACCTTTTTTTTTATGGTTTTGTTGTTTTAATGTGGTTTAGTTCACAATACAGTGACAAGAGATTATGCGCTTAACTCCACATTTAGAATTTTGTTTTTTCTTATTAATTGTGTGAACTGTAGAAATTCTTTATTAAATATGACAATGTAGATTTTAATTTGATAATTAATTTAATTTTATAATAATAATAATCTAATTTTGATTTAATTTCTATAGAGTTACTTGACTACTAAAATTTATCATTAAATTTGATAAAATTTTAACTTTTGATTATTAAATTTATTTTACAATGTAAACGTTGAAGTATAAAAATGTTAATTTCAAAATATCACTTATAAATTATTATTCACCATTAATAAAAACTATAAAAAAATTACAATAAAGCTTTATAACTATAAAATGTCCAAAATCACTAAACTTTCCAATTATATGAGATAATAAAACATTTCATTTAGTATGGAGTGAAGAAAAATCTCAACATTACTCATATACAACAAATGTTTGATCAAACAAATCTCATTCACCAACCAAACTTATTTGGGTATGTTTACCCCTTTAACACACATTAATTCAATGTTAATTCTTGCTAGCTCAACCGGTTAAGGTGTGGATTTCTTTTGTTGGGTGCCCTGAGTTGAATACCCTTACGGTGTGTTTAGTCATTTTGCCACAACTTTATATTTGAATCCTCAAGGATTTCTTCTCTAGTATAGGTATGATTGCGAACATTGAACACTGACAAAACTAAGGTTATGATCATTAAATCCAACAAGATCACCTATGTTACTTTTGCATATAACAATATCTTGGAGGAAGTGCCTGTGTACAAGTATCTTGGAGTTGAGACTCTTGTCACTCATGTTATTTTATGGAAGTGAAGTTTGGGCATGCAGTGTCTCTCAAGAATCCTGGAGAAAGATAGAGCAAAACCAAAAGAATTTTATAACTTATAATCTCAAAATTAAAGGAAATATGCACTATCCTTTCCTCCTCACAGAAGCAATCATTTCCCCCATTGAGAGCACAACTATGATAAGGTACTTTATGTATAAGAACAAGATAAACAACATGGATGAAAAGAGGATCCCCAAATTTGCTTCAGACTCTAGCTAAAATCACCAACTCAAGCGAGAAAGGCATAATGATGCCAAGTCTTGGCTAAAAAATTGGGGAATAAAAAAATAAATTATTCTGCACAATATCGATGATATTAAAAATATTGTGCAACCTAAATTTAAGGAGAATCTATGATGCGATAAAGAATTAGGGGATAAAAGAAAATTAAGATATTATAAGGAGTTGGTTAACTCTAATCTTGAAGATCAAAATTATCTCTTTGTTTTGACTATCATGAAGAAAAGAATCAATATTGCTAAAATAAGAACTAATTCTCATGAGCTGCATAGTGAAACTGGGCATTGAGAAATCCCTAAAACACCATGGTAGGAAAGAATATGTCACATTTGTGACACCAAGAGGGTTGAAAATGAAAAGTTGTTTCTCTTAGAGTGCCCTGTGTATACTCAAATTAGATCTCAATTTCAAAATATTTTTCACAATAACGACCTTCCTAACCTTCTAAGTCATCAAAACTTTAGTGATCTTGGAATGTTTCTCTTAATGTTTTTCAAGCATCGAAATAACATTTTAAAGAAATCTCAGTAATCTCTTACTTTTCTTAAGGTCCAATAGACCAATTTTGTTCTCTGTGAATATTAACCATCATCATCAATTAATTTAGTATATTTACAAAACTAAATTTAAAAATATTATAACTTCATAATAATTATTATATAAAATAAACTTTATTGAAAAATAGAAGTTCATATTACTATATATTAACATACTATGTATAGTATCTCTTAGTTCAAATTAGTGCAAAGAAGAAAATAAACATTGTTAAATACAAACCAACTCCCATGAGCTGCATAGTGAAACTAGGCTTTGGACAATTCCCAAAACATCGTGGGACACAAGAATCTATCATCTTTGTGACATTAAGAGGGTTGAATATGAAGGACACTTTCTCCTAGAGTGCTCTGTGTATACCTAAATTAGATCACAATTTCAAAATATTTGTCACGATACCGACCTTCCTAACCTCCTTAGTCATCAAAACTATGGTGATCTTGGAACACTTCTCTTAATGATTTTTTAGCACATAAATAAGATACTAAATAAATATGAGTAATCTCTTGCCTTTATTAAGGTTTGATAGACCAATTCTAGTCTCAATGAACGTTAAGCATCATCATCATATATTAAATAAACTTTTAGAAAGTTATAACATAGTCACTATTGGAGGGGCTAGTCAACCCTGTCAACTAGACCCGACAACCGACTAGATTAAAAGGATAGTCAACTAGGAATGTAGTTGAGTTTGTAATTCAGTTGATTACTCAATCGGGTTGACCAACCTAAGTAGTTAGAGAGTTAGAACTACAGGGTAACTAAATCATGAATATAAATAGATACACCCATGTAACAGAGAAGGTGGTTGATCATCTGTTGTGATATACACAAATTGATTATTGTTGGTCTCTCCATTATTTTATGTACTCTTTTATCTCCTATCTATGTGTGTGCTTTCATATTAGTTCATTGTGGTATATTTCTCAGTGTGAAGGAATATTGGCAACTTCTACATACGATCCTCTAGATTATAACATCGGTTATGTTGTCGATAGTTCCTGAACCTGGGCATGTAAAATAATGCATGCACACGTAGATATTGATCTTGGAAGAGATACGTGAGTGGTGGGAGCGCAAGATCAACAATTATATAAAAAAATTACACGAGGAGAAATGGACTAACTCTGTTTGAAGCACGAGCACAATTCTTTATGGAAACCCTCAAGCGATTTCTTGAATCTATCCCAGGAGAAATAAGAAAATACATCAACCGACCTACTAATGATTAGATACACTCTAGATGAACAATTAATGCTAAAAATCATCAACTGAGGTCGAACAAACTTGCATGAGTGGGTCAAGAGAATTGCTCAAGAATATTGCTAAGAACAAGCAATTGAAGACTGAGCATAAATCAATATAGTTAAAGAAAATTTTTACACTGTTCTCCATGACGATTTATATTGCACTATACCTTCTCTGCAACATAAATTCATGTTAGATAAAGGAGTTGGTCATATTGTCGAATACCTACCTCCTCTTAGTACACCACCACCAAATTCTAACTCAGAGGAACATCAAAGAAATTTGGAAGAGTTTCTAAACGCCAACTACAAAGACACACGCGAAGCTTGGGATTTTTTCTTACAAAAATGGGCATGGAAACCTTGGCTAACATCGTTGACTTCAAGTAAGTTGGGTTGGCGATGGGGGGCTTGATGATCCATGAGATGTCGTAGTCAAAGCCGACTTAGCCGACCACACCAAAGAGAACAATTCCACAAGCAAGGACGAAGACTACTGAAAGAGAATATACATTATAAAAAGACTAAAAAAGGAAGACTACATGTCGAATGCAATGTTACAAACCTTCACCTAACATTCAGAAATTGGAAGAAAAAATAAAAAAGGAGAGAAGAAATGTGAAACACAAGGGATATCGGATTCCGAATAGAAAAGAATCCCAAGATTGGTTGATCACTTGGATGTTGGATTCAACTGAGATAGATAGTGACTGACCAAATTTGAGAGGAGCAACCCCGAGGTTTATGTGAGGAGTAAAAGTCTATAGTTGGTAGAGGCAGGCATTGGCACCCTTCAACTGGTAGATGCAATATAAAGTATGGATGTTTATGACTTGGGCCCTGAGATAAGTTGATCTCTTGTCAAAGATGCTAGCCCTTGTATAAGAGACTTCCTCCAACAAAGGCTTCATATAGATCCTCAATCCTCCAAGGTGTGGTATAGAATGGATGAAATGGCAATATGCACGATAGAATTTTGATTAAAATTCCAGAAATAGATCAAAGTCAACTCAGGAATCAAGAAGAAGAAAACATACTCCTCCATATTAAGGATATCATAGACTCGGCCCCCTACCAAATATATTTATTGAAGAAGAAGAATCTAGATTAGTGAATAGTCAGGGTGAACCAACATGCCCATTCGAAAGATGATTCCTTGAACACACACACTAATACATTGGGCCCATTTTTTGACAATTTATTGATTTGCATCACAAAAACGTCGAGCTTCCAACGAACACTTCAACCCGCTTTCATCGTTAGGAAGGTGTCACAATATAAATGAACAACGGTTTTGTCTAAAGATCGACAAAATTTCATACCAAATGTTCATTTAAATATCGACAAAAGTTTGTTGCAAACGTTTTTCTAAATATCAACAAAAGTTCATCGCAAATGTCCATCTGAAGATCGACAAAAGTTCGTCACAAATGTTCATCTAAAGATCGACATAAGTTTGTCACAAACGTTCGTCTAAAGATTGACAGAAGTTCATCACAAACGTTCATCTAAAGATCAACAAAATTTTGTCACAAACGTTTGTCTAAAGATCAACATAATGTCATCTAAAGATCAACAAAAGTTCGTCAAATGTTCGATGAGGGTTTCACAAAATTTAAAAATAATAATAATATAGAATGTCTTAGCCCTTATGGGAAGTGAACCTTGGTCAATGGTTCACTAATCCTCACTCTAAATATTAGATGGAATAATCTTTTGACTCTCAAGGAAAATATGAGACCCCAGATGTAATGTATCTTATCTCATCTTTTATTAACGATGTTATTTGAGTTTTGTATTATCAAATTCTTGAGACACATTTTATAAACACTGTGTAACAAAGGTTTCACTAGAGACAAAAGATTATTGAATCTTCTTCTGTAAAAAATTATTGAATATATCCAATATTTAAACAAGATAAATTATAATATTGATGCTTGTTCCATCAATTTATCTATTTATTACCCTCCTCTCAAGATATAATTCAGTGATTTGATGCATCATTCATAAAATACGATAAATATTATTCTTTAGGTGGCTAACACTAAGATCCCATAGTATATGTTTAATACAAGATATACTACATGACAGACAAATCTAAGATGTAGAAGTGTAAATATAGAAGAGATCTATATAGCTAGGTTCAACCAACCATTACTAGAAACAACATCCACCATTGATTGAAGAATCTGACTTGAATAAAGGAGGACCTCTCACTGATCTAGTGCTAGGTTCCCAGCAATAACATGCCTCGAGAAGTAAGATTGCAACAATGCATTTTCCTTTACGAGAATTAATATATTTTGGTTTATCAATAGAAAATATTTTATGATTTATTAATGTTATTATAGTTTCTTCTTCACCTAGCCATATAGGAAGTTGTGAATACTCTGAAGCAGAAGCAAGAATTTCAAGGAGCCTTACTTGAGCCATATTTTTACAGCTTGTGTTGGTGGTTAATGCCAAGAAGTGGACTCTTGACATGCAAGACTACAATAGTAGTGAGGATTCTAAACCCTAGCAATGGAGTTGGATATGATTGTAGTGAATAACAAAAGATAACCTAAAAATTATGGAGAAGAAACCCTCAACTGAGATTCAAAAAGGTTCTATCATTGAGAATAGAGACAAAAAGATGTAATTACAATAGTTTTAAGTCTCCCTTACTCCCAATTACCATGTAAAAAACCATGTGTGTAATAGTATCCAAAAATCACCCCAAAATGAGGATGAATTTGTATTTGTAGAAAGAAGAAAAGACAATGCAGGAAGACTAGTAGGCAAGTAAATACAATATGTCACCTGAAGGTGACATGGTCATATGTCAAAGGCCCAATTTCATTGAGAAATGACAAAGTTGTGGTCTATTGAATTTGAGCTTGTATTTTCTAAATTATATAATAATCCTTTACATTAATCAACCTTAGCACATCACCACTATATGGACCTATTCCCTTAGGCATATTGATTTTTTCCAAAATCTCATGCAGTTCTAACACATTAATCTCCTTGGATCATTTGTAGCTTGAATTATGAAGATGTGGGTTAGACTTGACAAGACTTGTCTATCTAGGTCAACCCTTCCCTCCCATATAAAAGGCCAAAAGTGGCAATTTGGGCTCATTTTCGAGTTGGCTTTCAGTGAAAGTTGAAAATGATTTTGCACAGTAAAACCACCTCTGACATTCTAAAAGGGCACAACTACAACAATGTACCTCTTCCACTTGTAGAGTACATACAATTAATTTTCAATAGCAACAACAAATAGGGCACATTGCAAATCTTTTTCTGAGGTGATTTAAGAGGAGCTAGAGCACAAATTAACACCAATTTTTAGCCTGAATTTCACCACCTCGCTGCTAGGGCACATATTTTCACTAATTTCCAGTCTGATTTTCACTAGGGTATAAATTTTCAGATTGTCAGAGTCCATAACTCATTTATTCAATACTAGGGAAGTTGCCAGCTAGAACACAGTTTCAAATTTTGGAATTCATTTCCAAATTTTTCACCAGAAAAATCACGTAGAGCACACACTTTTCAGAGCTCATTTTTTTCACCAGCTAGGGCACAGATCAAAACTTATATTCAAAGCTAACTTTTTCTTAGTTGGGGAAATTATTTTAAAGATTTCTAAGCTCTGTTGTATCATATGATTTATTAGTTTTTCCATTTTGCTTCATGACATGGTCCATGACATTTTTTTGTTTATCATGTACTTAGTTATACAATTTTGAACATTCAATTAAGTTATTTTTGCATTATGTACTTTGTAAACGTTCATATCAAATTTCAATGCAAATTATATATTTTATGGAAATTATGTGTAATTTTCATATTTTTCATTTGCCAAGTCCTTTTTGGATCGACCATGAGGATTTTTCCAACTCACGGATCATCTTTAACCCTTAGAACAAAATGGGCCTTGCCCGAAATCAGTCCTGGTGACTTTGATCCACAGTTTCAAATTTTATGAAGTTCACAAGACAATGAGATGTCGCAAACTTAGCACATGCTTATGTCTTTAAAATTTGCACTACATGCAAATGTTTGCATGATAGCTACTAAATTCAATGATCCAGGTGGATATCGATGGCCACCCACATTTTCCACAAGCTCAAAATACAGTTTTCCACCTTGACAATTTTTCTACGGTTTTTCGGGTTATGAACTTTCGGGGTTGTTTTAAGGCCCTAAATGACATTTTTTTTTACGTTTCGGAGCCCAAGCTAAATCTTGAGCCCATTTGAAATGTGTTCTTCTTGGCTAAACCTTTCCAACGAGATATTGTGCGCCCCAAATAGAGATTGTATGCAAATGTTACGCCCTCGAGAAGTTGATGTATCAACTACCCCCATCGGGGCCCACAAACTTTTTTGTGCTTCATCTCTCGGGGTTAGGGTTTTATCATTTATGCTTTATCTTAAAAATGCCTTTGGAACCTCATTGTAAAAATCTTCTTGCAAATGAGGGTAGTCATCACATCTCTTCTCAGAGATAAGCTTCCACCATTCTAGCGAGTTCATTCACTTTATATTTTTACAGGTTATGTACATTTCTCTCATTAATATGCAAATAAAAAACAACCTAAGTATGGTAAAGGCAGCCCTATCTCACAGAACAACCAACCTCAAGACAACCAGTCCACGTCGCAGGAAAATAAGGTTAATGGGAAGACGAAGGACACTGGGAAGTGGTGCGACTTCCACAAAATCCCTTGGCACAACACCGATGAATGTCACTCAAAACAATCATTGGTGGTCGAGCTCAAAAAAAGAGAGTCAAGCCTCAACTTAGACACTGATTCAAAAAACAATGAAATGAGACATATCATTGATGCAGAACTCATTGCTACCATCGCAACCACAACAATCCAACCAGAATAACCAGAGGATCCAGAGGAGGGGGAGCGCCTCTTCCATTCACATATGTGGGTGAAGGGGATCCCACTGCATTTCATTGTTGATAGCGGAAGCCAAAAGAACTTCATCTCAGCAAAGGTCATCAAGCAGTTGGATTTGCTGACAACACTGCACCCGTAACCATACAACATCAGGTGGCTTCGCTAGGGACAAGATCTTTGCATCAGCCAGCAGTGTTGTCTGTCCTACGACATTAATCTCTTCAAGGATGAGGTATTGTGTTATGTTTCCCCACTAGAATTTTGTGATGTTCTATTAGGCCAGTTGTATATATGGAAGCATCATGTTGTTTATGAGTCTCAACCTCATAGTTTCATTGTTACTCTAGGGGGTCAGCTCTATAGGGTACCAAAGGTAGTTCCAACTAATGTCCTGACAAAATATTGTCATAAAGTAATCTCTCACGTCACAAAGTTTATCCTCATCACGATCTAGTCATTAAGGTGAACAGAAGGACGCTACAACCACTACAGTGTTGGCCCAAGACCTTTCTATCTAGCAAAATCAAGGTGACAAGATTGTAGAAGAGCACAAAGTTATTCTTTCTTCACTTAAGTGGGTGCCTCCACGCTTCCCAGTCAATCCAAACTATAACATAGCCCTTCATGGCTTTGTTGGCCACAACCCTTTTCAGGTGTAGTTGGAGTTCCAACCATTAGCCCCCACTGATATAACTCTTCATGCTACATCTTCACCAGCAGAGTCCTCACACACTCGGGTAGATCATGCAGCTAGATTTGGTTGAATGGATCCAACCCCTCCAACAACAAGTTTATGATAGCCTTCAACAAGCTAAGCATGTCAACTTCTTCAGCAAGGCAAGAAACTCACCAAGATTCAGATTCAGCAAAAGCTTCTCCATCTCCCATGGGAACTTGACGTAATGGGGACCATTGCTTCCTAAGGGGGTAGAATTGATCCAAGTGGATATCGGTGGCCACCCACCTATTTCACTGGCTCAAAATACAGTTTTCCACCTTGACAGTTTTACTACGATTTTTTGGGTCCTGAACTTTCGGGGTCATTTTGAGGTCCTAAACGACATTTTTTTTTTCGTTTCAAGGCCCAAGAGATAGTGGAGGGCGCTTGCATGGGCCTGGTCGAAATGTGTTATTATTGACTAGACATTTCCAATGAGATATTATGTGCCCAAAACAGATATTGTATGAAAAAGTTATGCCCTTAGAAAGCTGACGTATCAACTACCCCCATCGAGGCCCACAAACCTTTTGGCGCTTCATCTCCTGAGGTTATGGTTTTGGATGTTTAGGGTTTTCTCATTTATGTTTTATGTTAAAAATTCATTTGAATCCTCATTATAAACATCTTGTTGTGAATGAGTATATTCGTCACATCTCTTCTCAGAGATAAACTTCCACCATTCTAGTGAGTTCATTCACTTTGTATTTTTACAGTTTCTGTACATTTCTCTCATTAATAGAAATCGTGTATTACTGTATCTTCGTGTTTCTTGCAATATATCTTTGTATTTCTTTGTTACATATATGTCTTCATTTCGTTCTCAAAATAATCTGGATCATTGGTATCGAAGCAGGTTGATCATTGTCGTTTCTTAGTGCATGTCCCCAATGAGGTTAGGATATAGAGAGTTGGGTCTCGAGCTAGTTTCTCTTAAGGACAACCGTTCTCGCCAGCCCAAGCAGCCTCCCATGGCAGAAGAAAAGAGAGACAAAGGAATAGAAGATCCTATCAATATGTTGTTCAAGGAATCCCTCACGCGATAGAGGGACGAAATGATGGAGAATTTTTCCCCAATCCTTTGACGACTACCGACAATAGCAGACAAGTCTTCATTAAGCAACCACTTTGGAGATGCCACCCCTTTCAAGGTACAAGTTAATTTTGATATTCATGTGTTTGAAGGTCAAATAGATGTGGATGCTTTGGAAAAGTGATTAAATATGTTGAAAGGTTATTTCTCTATCCACAATTTTT
>ML819197.1:29633-56696 GCA_009831015.1 Picea engelmannii
TCTGACACCTGTCCTCCACTCACATCCCCCGCGCACCTGTCCCCTTTCTATTGCCACATCTCTTCTTCTCGTCTCCCGACATGTGTCTCATACTCCCACTCCATGTCACCTCCACCATCATTTTTGTGTTCCCCTCCTGATCAATCACATTCCTCTCCCTTCGCCACATCACCCCTCCCGCACCTTTACACCTCAGTGCTCATGTATTGCTGCCCACATTTTCCCATTCACTGCTCCACCAACTGCATCCTCCACACGACTGTCGATCATTCATTGTTATGTGTCGGTTCGCACCATTCGCCTCATCTGCTCACACTCTCCTTTTTCCACGTCCACCTACAATCTTCATGGTCAACATCCAACAGGGATCCCAGTGGCACAGTTTTAGAGTGTGGCCAGCATGTTTTCCAGGTGTCGAGTTGACTTGGGTCATCCTGATCCTGATGAATATAGTTAATGAAGGTGAGGAAGGTTGGTGAAACCTCGTCTCACTCCTTAAATGGAAAGTCAGAAGGGCCGTCAGCAAGTCGACTCTTCTGTAGGTCCCTTCTGAAACACGATTGTGTCTTACAGAAGATTGCATGTGCAGTCTACTAGAGAACATGCAGACGTAAAGCCTTAAATGCAAAGACTCGAGCACGTCTATGTTATTAGTAGCGAATTGTTTTGAGTATATAGGAGTCATTTTGATATTTTGTTCCGGGGATGGTTGAGCTAGGCTCCCTTATTGTAAAATTTTGATGAAGTTCCTGGTTCTTTGTTATGTATTGTGATCTGAGACTTCTTGTTTAATGAAAGTCAATTTCTTTTCATATTACTTGCCTCTGATATTGAAGTGTGTGTGACTGAAGGATTCACATGGATTGTTTTCGACTATATTGTAATGTATGTTTGATTGTAGTGTTGTCATTAACGTTCTTCATTTTCCTGAAGTTTTGAATCCAAGAGGATATTGTATTTGAACCTTTTCCTCCTTAGGTTGTTGGAAGACCTAATGTTCATAACATACCCTTACATTTTCTCCTCAAGTTCTTCCTCCTACTCACCCTTACTACAAATTACTGACGAAAGTTGAATTGAGACCTCACCTACATGTGCACACTCGTCCAGTTTTCTGAGTTAAAATGATATTATCCTAGGTCTGAGCCCATTCAACCGCTTCAAACTTATTCATTATGACATACAAACTGATGGGTACTGGGCTTACCTCCAATGCAATCTGGAGGTGACTTCTAGTGCTAACAAATTGGAAATTCAAAATGCAAACCTTGATGGAAGGTTATGGTGTTTAGATGATCATGAAAGGAGATGAAGCATGATCAGATGTGACTGCATGTGTGATAACGGAAGTAATCCATGATTGGGATAAGCGAAAGAAAAAATCCAAGGTATTATTACAAATTTCTGTGAAATATAATATAATTCCTCACATTAGAGATGCTAAGACTTCTAAAGAAACCTGGAAAGCACTTAAAGATTTGTATGAGACTAATAATACAATCGTATTATTTTTCTAAAGAGTAAATTTCTAAGTATTAAAATTGATATAAATGAGTCTGTTAGTACTTTTCTTGGGCGAATTAAAGATATGAAAGATAAATTGGGAGATATAGGAGAAAAAGTGTCAAACATTGATCTCGTCACAATTTCTCTAAATAGAATGCTAAAGGACTGTCAAATGTTTATAACGGGCCTTGCAGCAAGAGATAAAGCTCCTACCTTTTAGGAATTGACAGGTATATTGCTACAAGAATAAGAGAGGTGCACAATTTTGAAGCCTTAGAATTCAAACTTAGCACTATGGACAAAGAAGAGATTCCCTAAAGGGAAACTAGGAGAAGGAGGCAGAGGAGGAAGCTCATTCCAGAGGAAGTTATTTCCAAAGCCAAATCAAGGTATGTCATCTAATAGAAATGAACCTAAGTGTTTTTATTGTGGTAGGACTGGGCATCTTGCCAAATATTGTTATAATAAGAAAAATGAAGAGGTTAGGCATAAAAATAGAAAACATTTAGGACACTTTGCATAAGAAAACCCAAATTATGATTCTAAAGATCCTAGATTGTTTGTGTCTAATGTTGCACTGTCTGTTGAAACTAATGATGTTGACGCATGGTTTGTTGATTCTGGAGCTTCAATTCACATGACATGTAACAAGAATTGGTATATAAACTTTAAAGAAATACATAATGGTGCCCATATTTATCTTGGAGATGATCATTCCTATCAAATCAAGGGATATGGAGATATTCCAGTAACACTTTCAAATGGTACTATCAGACACATTCACAATGTTATGTATGTCCCTAGGATAAAGAAAAACTTGATCTTTGTGTCCACAATTACAGATCAGAATTTGAAGGTCGAATTCTTCAAGACATGTAGTATAGTGAAGTACTTGCAGGATCATTATAGAATTGTTGCCTTGGGAATTAAAGTTGGTGGTTTGTACAAACTTGATGTCACCAACAAGAATCATCAAGCATTGACTTCTGCAACTATGCCTACATAAATTCTTTGGCGGTAAAGGTATGGTCAGATTAATTATCATGATTTGTTGTTACTACAAAAAAAAAAGTATGGTTGAAGGACTCCCTATGTTGAAGAATGTGTATGTTGCTTGTGAAGGTTGTGCATTAGGAAAGATGCACATAGATGAATTCCCCTCTAATTCTGATAGGAGAAAGAAAATGTATTATAACTTATACATAATGATGTTTGTGGACCAATGCAGACAAGGTCCTTAGGTGGTGCTTATTATTATTTTTTATTTATTGATGATTGTACAAGATATACATGGGTTTATTTCCTTAGACAAAAGAGTGATGTTTTTTAATACTTCAAGGAAATTAAAAACATGGTGGAGAAGGAAAGAGGAAAGTCCATCAAAATAATTTTCTCAGATCAAGGGGGGAGAGTATAGATTAGGGAATTTCATCAAGTATTGCAAAGATCATAGAATAGTACAAAAATTTACAGTACCCCACACTCCACAGCAGAACGAAGTTGCAGAAAGGAAAAACATAACTCTGGTAGAGTGTGCATGAAGTATGATGAAAGGTACGAATCTCTAAAATGTTTTTTGGGCTGAGGCCATTAGCACTACTATTTATTTAAAGAATAGAATTCCAACAAGGTGTCTTGATCATAAAACTCCTTCTGAAGCCTTGTATGATTCTAAACCAACAGTTAATAATTTGAAGATATTTGGGTGTAAAGATTTTGCATATATTCCAAAGGAGAACATGAAGAATCTTGATGCTAAATCTATCAAATGTATTTTTATAGGGTACGGTTCAGAATTTAAATCATATAAACTGTTTGATCCATCTACTCACAATTTTTTTGCAAGTAGAGATGTAATTTTCCATGAGAAGGAAGAAGGAAACGATGAAGACAACAATCATGAAGGATGGAATGTACTTCTTGAAGATGAAGAGGTCAAAGAAGAGAATAAACAAAAGGAAAAAGGAACCCGGTGACATGGATACATCCAACAGTGAAGAAGAATCTTCACAAAACAAAGAAGAAGTCACGAACCAATTGAGCAGATCTTCATGACATGTTCATCCACCTGAAAAATATAAAGATTATTCCTTGATGAGTAGTATTTCAAATGTCATAAAACCCATGAGTTTTAATGAAGTTAATGAACATGAAGAGTGGAGAAAATCAATGGAGGAAAAATATGACTCTATAATGAAAAACACAACTTGTGAATTAACTAAATTGCCTAAAGATAAAAAGCCCATAGGATGTAAATGGATATACAAACCTAAATTCAAAGGAGATGGTAGTATAGATAAATATAAATCCATATTGGTAGAAAAAGGGTACTCATAGAAGGAGGGCATTGATTATGTAGAAACATTTGCAACAATAGTTAAATTAAATACTATAAGATTGTTAATTGCATTAGCTACAAAGTACCATTGGAAGCTTCACCAATTAGATGTCAAATCCATTTTTCTGAATGGTGAGTTAAAGGAGGAGGTTTACCTTACTCAACCGAAGGGGTTTGTGAAAAGTGGTCAGGAACATTTAGTGTGTAAATTAAAGAAATCATTGTATGGACTGAAACAGACACCTAGGTCATGGTATGCGAACATATATTCCTTCTTTCTTCAACAACGTTTTATGAGGAACAAAAGTGATCAAAATCTGTATACCAAGTTTGATGAAAAGGGGTATGTTGTATTGATTTCCTTATATGTTGAAGATTTGATTATTACAGGAAATTCAGAAAAATTGATTAGTGGAATTAAGACGCAGATGTAACATGTACTTGAAATGGAAGATCGTGGTGAGTTACATTACTGCCTAGCTCTTGAAGTTTGGAGAAATGTTGGTCAAACCTTTGTGTGTCAAGGTAAATATGTCATAGAAGTACTTAAGAAGTTTAAAATGGATTAGTGTAAAGTTCCTTATGTTCCAATATAACAGAACATGAAACTTTACTGTGATGATGGTTTGAAGGAGGTAAATGGTACAATGTATAGAGAGATGGTGGGAAGCTTGAACTATCTCACTACAACGAGACCTCACATAACATATTTTGTTAGTGTGTTAAGTCATTTTATGGCAAAACCTCTAGAAAGCCATTGGAATGCAACGAAAGGGGTACTCAGGGATTTCAAAGGCACAATTGATTATGGTATTAAATATATTGATTCATTCGATGTTGAGCTGACAGGTTACTCATATTCAGTCTGGGCTGGAAATCCGCATGACTAGAGATCTACTACAGGTTATGCCTTTGGCATTGGATCCGAGATTGTTTCATGGAGCAATAAGAAGTAGTCTACTGTATTTTTACCATCCACTAAGGCAGAATATAAAGCATTGTGTGCAACAACTTGTGAAGTTGTTTGGTTGAGAAGACTACTTCAAGATGTTGGAGAAGAACAAAGGAAAGCTACGATAATCAAATGTGATAACTAGAGCTCAATCAAGTTGGCAAATAATCCATTGATCATTTAGGACAAAGCATGTTGATAGTGAGTTTCATTTTGCTCTAGAAACTATGCACTCTAATGACATTGCATTAATGTATTGTAATACTAGTAAATGATGTTACTGATATTTTCACTAAACCTCTTGAGAAGATAAAATTTGAACTCTTTAAGGAGACATTAGATGTGGATGCCAATCCTTTCTCCATTAAAAAGGAGACTTAGAAATATCATCATATATATTGTACTCATTAAAGTATCCAATTTCATTCTTTTTTCCGATTTTCAAGTATTCTAATAATCATTATAGTTATTATAAAAATATAAAAAATATAATATTTAGAATCCTGCTTTTAGCTTATTTAGAATCCTGCTTTTAGATGACGGAGTACTCTCGATTTTCATTCTTGAATCATTAAAAAAATTGAGTAATCTCGATGGCGGAGTACTCTCAATTGTCATTCTTGAATCATTAAAAATTTGAGTAATCTGGATTTCATTCTTGAATCATCATCAAAATGGGAGAAAGTTTAACATTTTATTTGATATATTTAAATAAAATACAGGCTACCGTCAATATATGCCGCTCTCTCAATAGACCTGGGTTGAAATCGATGTCTGCTACTGGATATTACAAAATTGTAGAGCTAATAAAAAATGAGACCTCATTTTCATTCTTAAAAAAGTGCAGTGGTTCAATGAAACAAATATATTCCTTGAATGATGTGTAATACTCTTACAAAATTTTTATAATGTTCATTTAAGCCGGCACATATCCGACATCTGGATCTCCATCGATTCTTCTGTACCCGCCCTTTAATGGAGGGTAGTACAGTGTATAGAGTTCAATATGAACACATTTAAATTTAGATATATACAAATTATATCCATTGCGATATCGTGGGTATCACTTTTCAACACGCGACACCGGCGAAAAAACCCTCCTCATGGAGGCCTTGGCAGCACACCTTTCCTCTGCATGTACAGCTATCCCGTTCTAGCTGCCTAATGCGCCTATTCACATTCACAAAGTTCCTGGGTGGCTTGAGAGAGATTGCAAGGTGCAAACTGGGTGGCTGCTGTGATCCTCCACCAGCAGTGGCTATTAAGGGATACCAGCTGTTGATTGATACCGTGGGAGATGCCAACAACTCCTTCCATGGTATCTCAACCCATCCCACCACTTTGGAGGCTTTAAACATATTTCCCAGTATTTTAACTTTGCTGCTCCTCTGCCTCAATTCAAACCTAACAAACTGCTTTTGCAATTCAGAAATAACATTAACATCGTCAATAATCCCTCCGCAGTCCAAACAGAATGTTTGTTTCCATTGAGGATCTGACTTTGCCATTACTTCCCTTGAATTCACTGCAATATTATTCCTCTGGCCATTGCCAATCGAAAGATAATATCGAACAAACAGACTTTCTCTATCCCCGTCAGGCTTAACAGTCACATTTCTAGCTTCCAAAATCTCCAAATTCACCACCATACGCCTTTTCCTTCCATGGCCCTCCATTCTACTCGTGCTTGAGGCCAGATTAATGTATCAGTTACAAAATATTGAGGCAGAAACTTTCAAGATTAACAGCCAACACAGAATTGCCTCAAAACCCTTTTGTGAATAACTAATCCAGAGCATACGATGGTGTATATATATACATATACGGGGAAATGATGTGATTTTATCTCCAGAATCTGAAAAGTGGCATGGGGTCGTCGTGGCTACCGACTTGTGTGAATAACATATACTAAAAGATACATTCGAAGCTGGAGTTGATTTGATTGCAATAAACTATTGCCTCATTTCGTTAATGCAGAGCCTTGACAGCCATTTGATTGATGAAGGGATGAAGAAGCAGGCATGAGTGGAGTCTTATCGGATAAGATCTGATGCTCCGGTAGCATGGCTAATGAAATGCTTACACCATTTATTAAAAAAGCGGAATACTCTACGGTGAAAAGTTTAGTATTGCTTGCATGCATGTGAAGAAACGTTGCAATCCATTATGCTTGGATACGGGATGGCAACTATCTGCCACTAGTTAATTAATTTAGCTCTACCAATGTGAATCCATTTTAACTACCCACTTGGCATTTGAGATGTATAAAGCACTGAGGGATTCCACTTACTCTCTTAAATTTTTTTATTTTATTTTAGAACTTGGTAAAATATATGAGTTATCAATTTGCAAGTAGTGTTAAGGATATTTATTGGGTTATTTAAGGAAGACTATGTAATTTGAAATAATTTTTATTGGTGGTTTATAAGGAGGTGAATTTTCACATCTCCCATATGTTTTTGGACTTTGGGTACATAATCAATTTCCTTATATTCCAGGAAGATGAGCTCGTAGCTAATCAGAAGCACTTTCATTTCTTACCTATGAAATAAAAAGAGGCTTCAGCTTATAGTATCAAAAGGGAAAGACAATATCCCTTGTGGTCATCACTTAAGCTATCTCTACTCATCAAGTGCTTACTCGTAACTAAAATTAGATACTACACTTAGTTACAGTTTAATCTCTTAACCAATCAAAATAGGTAGAAAACTACTTTTTCCCAATTCAAACTAGTGTGAATCAAACAAAGAATATTCCTCACATGAGTGACACCCTATACCCTATATAACACATCTTGGATGATGCTATAATAAGGTGGCCATTGGGCTTGAAAACAAAAATTTATTCTAATTTATATATATTAATATTCAGTAGAGATTATAGGAAAGAATACAATAAGTTAAGATGACAAGGAAAATTAAAAATGTGTCTCTATGGGAATTATTTTTTAAAGAAGGCGGAAGAAGAAAATATCATTCCAACAAGATGAGTAACAATGAAGAAGTTCAAGAAGAAAGAGGATTTTCCATGGAGACACGCTGTTATGGAGAAGCACTAGCAACATTCTAGGCCATAAATAAATGCATGATGAATGTGAGGCCATGGCAATGACTACATCTACAACACCTTGCAAGGCTATCATGTGTGCTTCGAGGATAGTTATGGGGCCTCTTTCTACTATTGTCAGAGGGATATAAGTATCAAGTAATCAATCTAGTGCTTGTTGGTTTAGGTAATTGGCCTCTTCTAAGTTGTTGATGAAAGTTGAACTGTGTCCCAAAAGAAAAGGGCTAAGCATTATTGGTCCTCATAAGCCATGGGTATCTGGAGAGAACAAAGTGATTCTCCTACGAGACAAATGATCTGTCTTTCAATCTTCTAGCAAGTAGAGCATTCAATTTTAAGGTTCTCCTCAATCTCAGGATCTAAGGAGAGGTAGAAAAGACAATGCTCACAAGGAATATGGCAATCCATATCAATGTGGAGCTAGCACAATAAAACTTTAATTTTGGTGAGAGGAACCCTTAGGTTGTGAGGTCATTGGACTCAAGTGTAGAACGAGCACTAAGTGATCCCATTACTACATCGATGATGGGTGAGTGCATGAAGTTGGCAACCAAAAAAGTGGCAAAGGGGTTGTTGGAGCCGCCTTTGTTTTTTAGCCTTTTTTAAATTTTATATCTTAATGCTTGAAATCGAAAGCTGGTTTTGGTATTTTCCTTTATTTTCCCTGAAATCTTAGAAGTCTCATCACACAAGCAGCAACGATTATCATACTCTTAAGGAATGATTTATTTTTTAATCGTTTAAACGAGTCTTTCCTTTTTTACCTCGAGATGCCACATGTCGGAAGTTATAGATCACATAGTTTACAAGTCCCGAGGGGCGAAACGACGAAGTAGTTTTAAAAATTTTACCTAGATCAGTACCGAGAGTAAAGATATTCTAAACTACAGTTAAGCATCATCGGGATTTCATGTCTCGGCGTTTTCTAGCTCCAAATGTCTTACCGCCATAACCCCGACAGCCGAAACCGCGAGATTCATGTTTTAGTAACCCAGGTTAATGTTAAAGGTAAAAAGCTTAATCACGGTTAAGCTCTGTCGGGAATTTGCAACTCGACATGTTTTCCCTCAAAAGCTATACCTTCGAAGCCCCGAGTCGCGAAGTCGCGATATAAATAAAAACATAATTAATTAAACACTTAATCTGGTTTTATCTTCCATTTCAATTAGATCATATCATCGCGATCTCGCGATTTCGCAACTCGGCATACAAGCCTCCCAGAAGCTATACCTTCGAAGCCCCGAGTCGTAAAGTCATGATATAAATAAAAACATAATTAATTAAACACTTAATCCTGGTTACGTTTTTTTATTAATCAAAGCTAATTATCACAATCTCGGTTTTTAGAGGTTTAAAGGGTTAAAGTGAAAACTCCCGATAAGGTGAATGCCAAAAGATTAATTAACATTTAAAAGGGCCTGATTAATTAAGCTAAGCCAACATTTCCAGTGTTTTAATATGAAAATTAATATGCACAGTCTACGAGGCAATTTTAAACTTTCCTTGCGCCAACTTGCGTTACAAACTGTCAAAATCTATGACATTAATTGGAAATGAGGCGAATCGACAAGTAAGGATTTGGTTTTTATTGCTAAATTTATATTTAAGAACGATTTGACCGTTCTGTTCCTAAGGACGACATAGTTTTAAATGGTCGAAGACATGGATCTTTTATTTGTTGTCACAAATTTCATTTCTATTCTACACAGATAAAACTTTTCTCGAACAAACTAATCTCTGTATGTTTACATATTTTTATCGTAGGAGAGATAAAGTAGAATCCCCCACCATGGATCCGCGAAAAGCGTTTAAAGCCACTGTTGAGGTTTCAGGACAAGGTTTGGACAATGTTTCTGATACTTCACCTCGAAGTGTTGACTCAATCAGGACCTGGTCATATATTTCTGAGGTTCTATAGTCTGAATTGGTAGATGGTTCAAATGATTCCATTGACAATGAAAAAGACGACTTGATCACCAAATATAAGATCGTTGTCCAGGTTCAAATGCATAAAGTAGCGGCTAGGCCACGTCTTCTCCCTTACTACGATATGGTCCGGTGGGAATTAGACCATGTAGATATACCAACCAGAACCATCGTCAATGAGCAGAGGGTCACCATTGGGACTTTCAGACCCAAACAATTGCAGGCTATGTACAAGTTTCCAACTGTGTCAGACCTTATATACAATGCCGAGTTCCTGGAGAATTTTAAACAGAAGGAATGTGTGCAATACAACAAGAGTATGTCTAGTTTAATCAAAGATTGGGTTTCACACCCTGTGAAGTTCAGGGCGGACAGTAATGGTATATATTCAATATCTTCTCTGGAACCACAGTTCAAATATGTAGCTATGATGACCTGCAGATTATGTGGGAGAGAGGACACCACACATTTTTTCCTTCAGTGGGTGCCTCTAATTCATTCGGTCGCTGAAGGTTGTTCCTTCGACTGGGCTAAACTACTATCTGATAGTTTGACCAGTTGAGTTACAGAGTATCGAGTGTAGAGGGAGAGCGGAAAGATCACTTCATTCTTTATGTCCGCGTATATCATGGACGTCGTGTGTTTTCTAACACCTTTTCCCTTAATGAGTTGGAGTTGGACTCCATCGGAGGCTGAGCCCATCCACGTCTACCATTCAAAGCTATGGGAAAACAAAGCTTCAGATTTTGTGTATGAAATCTTTAACTGGGTAATGGTACCACTGCATGTCACTATCTTCGGCCACCTGCCACCCAGGATCTCAGATAGTATCGCGGTAAATCTGATCAGTATAGCCGATTGGTACGTGGAAGCAGAATTTTCATATCCTAAGGTTTTCGACGCTTCTGTTCCTCCGCATGCCTTACCATTATTCATACCCAATAGACTGGCTTGTCGTGAGATTGCCAGGCAAACTGTAATCGGTGGGGTAATTAAGGAACTTATGGGATATTCTAAGAAGGTATGGCCACCGTTTCCTATTCATTTAAATTCCTATTCTTTGTTAGATTTCAAGCATGCTAAAGCTGAGGCAACGGCCCTGGAAGACCTGAAATTGGTTCATGTCGAATTCAAAAATCACGATCCGCATAGGGTCGTAAGTAATCACTTAGCCAGTTGCGGGCTTAAAAGGTTTGAGCATGAAAATTCACCCTCGGATGACATTTTCCGAGGCACGAGATCTTATGCTGAGGTTTTGGCTCGGATACAAGCCCTGGCTCCTGAAGAGAGGGACGATGTTTTAAAATTCCAAGAACATTGACGAAGTTGTCTTCCCCCGGTATTGCAGGGTGAGAATCCAATAACAGCAGAGGTGCAGCAAAAAGAAGCCGAAGGCTCCAAAGATTCAGCACCCAAACAAAAAGAACACCAGGACAGGGAAGAGCAAACTGGGAGCCCAAAACCAGAAATGAAAACTCCTGATCGGCCGAAAAGGCCGACTCCAATTGCCACTCTAGGCCAATTATCTAATCAAATCAGAGATCCCATTGCCTCCATTACTCCCTTAGAGTCAACTAAAGGGAACATAAATGCAGGATGGATTTTCAATGAAGAATTGAGACCTGTAAGGATGGAAGATCTCCCTCCAAATGAGTTCTTTTTTGATAAAAAGAGAAAAGCTGTGGTAAAAAGAGAATTCTGTCAAGAAGTAGGATCAATGGCCAAAAAATTTAAAGTGTTGACCGACGAGAAAGATATGAAGAAAGAAGAATTCATGACAGAAATAGCTAGAACATTAGGGCCATTTGCTACGGAAAACCAATTTTCAGTTAGGGTTTTGAAAAATCAGCTGAAGCAAAAAAATTGCCTCATCAAAACCTTAGAAGCTAAACTAGCCATAGCAGAGGAAGCTTCCAAGGACCAGGCGAACACAAGAATAGAACAAAGAATGGCAGATAAAAAGGAAATCAAGTTTCTCAAAGCTAAGCTCGAACAAGCAGAGCTGGTAGCTCAGACCAGACAAATACAGGTAGGCCAACAAAGAGACTTGATAGGGCAGCTACAGGTTAGATTAGAGTTCGTCGAAAGCCAATTTATAAATATTGGGATATTCCAGTCATAGGCTATGGAGATTCAGAGCAGAGTTTCTGCAGCCCAACGAATTTTACTTGCCAAGGTGGAGATGATTCGGGACAACTGCCTGCTTATTGATCAAGTATTGGAAAACTTATATGTTAGAGAGAGAGAAGCTAGAGCAGCTCGGGTCGCATTTCAAGAGGCTGTAATAGCTACAACAAATAGGGAATCGACAAATAGTTCTGAGTTTTCCATTTCGGAACAGACCCGAGGTAATATTTTTTTGAAAGAATGGGAACACAACATATCAGAAGGCAAATTGCAAGCCAAGAAGGTAAGGAAATCTTGTGAAGAGGCTTTCAGTTCTATATATGAAAATCTATTAGGCACTGATAGCGAGAGCAATGCTGAGACACTGAGCCAAATGAATATGGTGAAACTCTCGCTTGATATAAATGAGAAAGAAGAAAGAGATTTGGCGTAAGTCTCACAAGTAAATCTGGCAGACATAGTTCAAATACATAAATGGATTATTAAACCAAGTGTGCGATTGTGCACTATCGACACCCTAGACCGACAGATGGAAGAAAGGTTACCACAATTAGTCAGAGATTGTTATATTTTTTAGGCCAATTGTCAAGCGGAACCTTCTAGGTTGATATCTCGGCTGGTGGAAAAATGTGTCACTTGTACCGAGCATGCAAAGGGGGAGGCTTCTGGTACCAAATAAAGACAGAGATAAAGAAATGAAATGATTGATCTCCTTCTTGTTGTAACTGAAAATTCTGGAACGATTGAGATTCCATCATATGTAAATCTGTATAAATATACAATAGAAGGAAGGAACAAGGGGCTGGACCTTTTTGGGTCGATTGTAATAGAGATTTTCTCCCTCGAGAGTTAATACAAAGCAAATCCAAAGATTCTCGATTTCGTCACGACTGTGTTATGAGTTTGTTTCCTTGTATTTCATATTTAATTTCATTTCATATATGTATCTGATGAATGTTTCGCTATAACTTAGTACAACCTCTACCATAGTGAATTAGTTTTAGTTTTCTATATTGTTTACCATTTTTCCTTTGTACCGGCTATCAGCAGGTATAAGACTAGTGAACACTTTAGATTTTTATATATATATTTTATGCTTCATCAGGTTATTTCTTTATCTTTTTCTTCCTCTGTTTACAAGTGAGATTCTCCATTAATAGGAGCCTTACATGATACACAACTTAATGTTTTCTTACACCTCATACTCATTTATTAAAATATAACTCATTTACAAGAAAGGGCCTTTGGTTTGCACCCTGTTTTCACTACTGGAGGTATAAACTCTCCTTTATACGACCAAAATCGAGACAACATCTAAAAAGTATTGAGATTTTCTTATCATTATGTTCCTCTATGAATGCCCCTATGATAAGACAACCTAATATCCAACCCGGATTATCAGATCAAACACATGTTGCCTTGAACCTTTTTGATACTATTATTAAAACAGCCACTATCCGGGTGGAACTGGAACGTTCGTGGCAGCGATTGAAAGGGACATAAACATTCAGGAACAGTTGGAAGCTAGACAATAACCTAGAAATCAACCCTAGCTTCCCTTGCTGAAGGTTGACATTTCTTCCTTCTCTACCCCTTACTCACTTTCAGATGCCTAGACACTGCACTTCTAAGCCTAAAGTATAGATTCAGGAACAACAGGGGTCAACATGAACACACACTCGCAGTAACGTGTGCACGTTCTCATAAATGTGCACACATTCCTAATCCTATAGGTTTGGCAATGCACAAACCTCCAACAATATTTCTATATAGGTTCATCGGAAAGAACGTGCATGTGTTCTTAGGAGCGTGTGAGAGTTCCTAATAGGATTGCGTTCATGTTTTTACTAGAAATGCGCACACGTTCCTGTTGTGCCCTTTTTTTAAGGAACGCATGCGTGTTTTGTGTTCATTTTCACACCGCACCTCACGAATTTCCTTCATTGAGAAAGAAAAACCATAGGCCAAGTAAATGAGCAAAAACTAGGATCTTTCCACTATGTCCATCACAAGAAAGTTATGGTTGATTTTTTGTCATTTCCTTTCTTGGTTTTGCAAAAATAAAAATAAAAATTAGTTATAAGTTATGGATGTAAATCCCAATGGAATTGAAAAATTATTAGTAAGGTTCACTACACATAATTGATACACATAATTAATACTTGAATGTAAAACTCTCAACAATTCACCAATCTTGTATAGAGTTTTTTCAAGTTCATTGTAAAAATGACACAATTTTTCTTTGCTTTACAAAAAATTATGTTAATGATTTTGTTGGGATAAAATAACATTGTTGTTTGTAATACCTTATTCATAAGTCCACTTATTAAATTTCCTTATTCAACTGCAACATATATTACATAATAGAACCCGGTGACAATGTAAACCACCCACCATTAGACCAAGGAGAGAAAAACCCCAACCCACCACAACCACCCAATCTAAACACCGAAATTGATGAGGGGTTGGATACATTAAGAGCACCTGTAGATTAGTTTAGGGGCACTAGAGAAGAAAGCATAGTGTCCTTGGCTACTTCTTTGGGCGCCATTGTGAAGTGCATTGCAAGTGCCCAAGGGGAATTTACTTCTATTTCTAAGTATAAGGAAATAATGTTTGAGTACTACAACACTGGATTGGATAGAAACCAATTCAGAGACTTGGATATTCTAAAACAAGAACTATTGTTTATTTTTAGGGATCCTCTAAATGGACAAGAACTACCATTAACCACAAAAGGCATTTGTATTGACTAGTGTATCCATCCACAGATTAGTCAAAACTTGATGGATAGGTGGTATATGGGTTTTTAGAAACCTCTCTACTATAACAGGGAGGCACCCTTATATTTTTTGAGAAGATTATGGGAGGAATTTATTTGGGGTTACCATGTCAACTACTTTGACATAGGTGACTTCCAAGTGGTGGGTCAAGGGTCCGCACAGGACTGAGAGCATGCCAAACACGATCTCATGTTAGGTCCTCGTCCTTGAGGTGAAGGCCTAACCCCCTTGCACAACATCCTCCTGTTGCAAAGAGCTTGTAGTAGGTACATCAAGTTATTTCATCATTGACCTAGAGCCTAGTGCAAGATGGAAGCTTTGTTACATTGTCTCGACAAGAGGTGACTACCGATGACATTGATAGAGGGGTTAGAGCTTCACCCTGCACAATATATTTTAATGAGGAGAGGGAACATGGACATAAAAGTCACCCATGTGAACCTCACAGATGCTCGAGCTACAAGCAAACCTGTTATGAGCCTATGGAGGCAAGTGGAAAACATAGCTTCATGGAGGAGGCTAGTATCTTAACCATGACTATGTTCTTAATTGTTATATATTTGTTTTGTATTATGTGTATTTATATCAATATTTTATTGTATGTTGTTTTGCAGTCCTTACAACCATGTAGCAAACCCTCTACTCCCATGTATGTATCTGCGCCTATATCCACCACGGATGCAGACGTAGAGACAACCTTCTCATTGGGCGTACATAGGTATGGGTCACTTATAAATTCACCATAGTCATTTCTTTATTTTATGGCATCCTCAAATTTTAATGTTCTTGCGTTTCTATAGGATGTGGGAGCAAGGGATGCCACAGATTGTCCATCTGGGATGGGATGAAAATGTTTTCATGCCTTGCCAAGACATTCCATGCCTTTCCTTGCCTTGAGTTTCCATACTATGCCATGTCATGCCTTGCCTTTCCTTTCCAAGCCATGCCATGCCTTTCCATGTAATGCCTTTCCTTTCCATGCCTTGCGATATCTTTCCATGCCATGCCTTGCCTTGCCATGGCATGCCATTACTTGTTATTCCATGCCATGGAATGCCTTGTCTTTCCAAGCCATGTCATGCATTTCCTTGACATACCATGCATTTCCATGCCATTCCATGGCATGCCTTCTCTTGCCTTGCCAAGCCATATTGTGCCTTGCAAATCCATTCCATGGCATGCCTTCTCTTTCCTTGCCAAGCCATATTGTTCCTTGCAAATCCATTCCATGGCATGCCTTGTATTTCCATGGCATGCCATGCCTTTCCTTGTCATGTCATGCCTTTCCATGCCATGTCATGGCATGACTTGTCTTTCCTTGCATTTTCATGACATCCCTTTTCAAATCATGTCATGCCTTGTCATGCCATGACATAGCATGCCGTTTCTTGCCTTGCCTTTCCATGACATGCCTTTCCAATACATTCCATGGAATGCATTTCCTTTCCATGCTATGCATTTCCTTTGCATGCCATGCCATGCATTTCTTGCCATGCCTTACCATGCCATGGCATGGCATGTGTTGTCTTGCCTTGCCTTTCCATGACATGTCATGCCATGTCTTACCTTCCCTTTCCTTTCCATGCAATTCCTTGCCTTTCCATACTATTGCATGCCATTTCCATGCCTTTCCATGATGTTCCATGTCATCCCATGCCTTTCCATGTCACACCATGCCTTGCCTTTCCATGTCACACCATGCCTTGCATTTCCATGCCATGGCATGCCTTGTCTCACCTTGCCTTGTCAATCCATGCCATGCCATGCCTTGTATTGCCATGACATGCCTTGCCTTGCCATGACATGCCTTGCCAAGCCATGCCATTTCCATGCCATGTCATTGCCATGCCTTTCCAAGAGAATAAATGATATTAACTAAGTTCAAAAAAGTCAATGGGAAGTCCCAAACACCACAAATCAACAAGGAAACTATAGGTGTTATAAAACTTGTGAATAATATGTTTAACTTCATCAATATGAAAACTTACAACAGGACAAATATAACATCCCTTAAAACAAGTAATCATGTAATGAAAGAAGGATGTTGAAAATGCAAGCCTAAACTAGGGTTTAGATAAAAAAATGCTTGTTGGAATGTGTTATCTCTAAAGTTGACCCTCCACTACAACAAAGCCAAGCTAAAGCACATCAATTATTGCAATGGTTTTTTTTGGTTTAAGGATGGATCAAAAGAGTCAAATAGGTTGAGGATCTAGAAAAGTTTATCCACTAAATCTCAAAAGATAGGAAGTACCTCATATAGTCAAGGGAATTTACTTTGATGATAAGAAAATTAATGTAAATTTGGATATAGGAGGGTTGGAGAAAGAGATACAAAATACAAGTGAACAATATGTTCACTTGTGTGCTAAATATTCCAACTTCCAAATATCATTTAAAACCTGAAATGTATACATGAATATAACTTACAAAGAAAGGTAATAGACAACAAACACTTCATTGTAATCATAATTGACTCTGTTTGAGCATGAATGCATTGTAGAAATACTCATTATATTCAAACAAGACAGAAAAATAAAGTAACAATCGATGTGCAGTCAAAAAAACATCAAAACATATGAGTCCCTAAGTATAAGATGTTGCAGGGCTTGACGACTTTAATTATAATTTCCAAGCCTCATAATCGCTCCATTCAAACCACTACTTTCCTCTAAGAGGAATCTCCTCACGGGCCTTCAGAACCCCCTTTACATTTCAAAAAAAAAAAATTATAGGAAAATTACAATCCAAAGATGCTACAGGTTTTTGGAAATAAAATTTTATCTCTAAATCCAAAAACAAAAACAAAAAAGAATTTTTGATTTTCTGCAAAATATCTGGGAATGTTGGAGATGTTTCCTTGAAATCGTGACACATGGATGATGATTGCCTCATGCTAATTCCTGTGATTAGTTTTGATTGACCAAAATAAGGATTGGAGGAGATCTCGAAATACTATATTTTACTGAATGCTCTGCCACTTGTATCTTTCAAATACTTAAATTCCACCTTGACTAAAATAGATATATGAAAGATTTGATTCGGTTTTGAGGATATTTCGAGTAATTTAAGTTCTGTATCTTTCTAGATGCTCCTGGAATGACCCCTTTGAATGTTGATCCATAATTGTTGTCTTCAAATCTGGATTTGCCCCTCAAAATATGGAACTTGAATGATGAGAATGTGGATCTTCAGCCTTTAAAACTGAGATTTGATTGCCAATAAAAGTCTTAGAGATATGATTGTCTTAGTTTCAATTAATTAATGAATACTGAAATTGCTTTGAACAAAACTCTAATCTAAACTTATATTGAAGAAAATATCTCCTGGATATTAACCATTCCACGCAATAAATTGAAAATTGATGTGTATTTCCCGCTTCCCCAATTAAATCTTATTGAATGCAACAATATTATAACTATGAATATACTCATTTTTCCAGTTCAACTGTGAGATGATCCTCAATAAGATTTTCAATATTGGGAGACTTCTTTCCTCATGTTTCGACCTGAGAAAATAAAGAAAAAGCACCTAAGCAATAGCACTTCTCATGTCATTTGGAAAAAATATTCATGCAATATCACTAGGAATTCTCTATGAGATAAACTAGCTGGCATATTTAATTATCTTCTGATGTATTGTTTTGTTTTGTAGAATTTAATATAACAATGGATCTCCGAAATCAATCATGAAAATATTCCCTGTGCACCTTCCCAATTTCACCTTCCATAGCAACTTCATCCCAACAAATCTCCTCTGGTTGATATCTTTCCCTCCATATGAGTGTCTCTTCTAACATTTTCTTTGATTTATGAACATTCCAATTCAAAGCTTCCAAATATCTCCTTAAGCATGCATTAGAACAAAACTTCAAAGCATGGCCAAACAAAGGACCAATGCCAGCCCTAAGTTCATTTATCTTAGCCTTCCTTTCATCATGATCTTGTATTGATGGTTCTTGCTACAACATTTCTAAGGAATGGATCATTGATCTGTGTTCAATGGGATTTTAAGTCTTATAGGCTTGTTTATGAGCGGTGTAATTGAGGGAATTGTTTATGAAAATTTGTCAAAGAAATCATCGATACTTATAGATCCATTGCTAAAAACATGTGTGTTAGTCATACTCGTAGACTAAATGTCATACTATGAAAAGAGCAATGGTATACCCAGAAAATATTCCCTTGTAGGAAAGCTAAGATGAGAACCTTGTCATTGTAAAATTCCATTCAAAACCAAACTTTCTCCTCCATTGATCCTGTAAACGATCACTGTTTGTGCAGTCACACACTTGCCTTGATCATAATGGTTCATCAATGAGTTATAGTTTCATGAAACCTTGTCATTCCATTTTTCATTTCCCACCAAGAAATGATCCTGCATTGCACCATCTAGGAAGTGACATGGAATTTTGATTGTTACTTTGTGGTATATGATGGAATTTGAATTAATACTTGGACATTCCTTTTTGACAACATACTCGATGTTTTTTCCCCTACTGGTGATAATGAACATTCTTCTAACACATGTTGGTTGGCTTACACCTAGGCGCTATCGTGGGAACTTTCTCTTAGCACACTGATCTTCTAACTCTGTACATTCTTTACATTTGACATTCTATGTGTGTGCTACCTTAACACCTGGCATTCAACTCTACACCTTCAAAAAACCTCCATAGGCACTCAACACTTAGTGTTTACCCTCGGGAAGTTGGTGTTATTTTTTGTTTGCATTCAAAATATTTTATCCCACATGGACAAGGTGGAATGTGTTACTAGTCTTCATATATTCCAGTGGTTTCAAAGCATTTTGACGCGTTGAGAACTTTGTGCATTGTCTCTTTATTGGTTCTTAATGTGAGAACACTACTTGGTGGATATGCTTGGTTCTTGGTTTCGGGTGCTTGTTGACATGTGGAACCAATTTGGAGATTTTCCATATAGGCCAACATTTTTATTAAAAACACTAATAACCCCATAAAACATAAGAATCCTGCGTAGCCCAAGAGGTAACATACAATTTTTTTTTTCCACGAAAAATCACAAAAAAAAATTGTAGATCCTAACACCTCAAACACCAGGCTTCTAGCCACTTTGTCTTTGCATGCACTGCAAAAATGCATGCTGCTAAAATGAAACTTTTTTGGGAGCGCCCTTGTCTTTGTCACATGCACTGACGAAACTTAAAACCTGGCCAAAGGTATAAATGTTTCCGCTGCAGATTTAAGCACTAACATAATGGAATACGACACATAACAACACTAGAATATTTAAGACAACAATCCCTACAGGTATGAAAATTATGAAATAAATGTAATAAAAGGTGTCGAGGTGTATTCTAAGGGTGAAAGATGACAATTAAATCATAGAAGTCAAGCTAACAAGGATGCAAATTTAGGGTAAGTTCTATTCTAACCACGAAATTGAGGGTTTGAAGACAAACTTAATTCACGAAGACTACAAGATAACATGCAATATCACCACTTTGATAAAACATTCATTTAATACATTCAAGAAACAACCATCAATGATTTAGAAAGAGAACTTACTAGGTAAATCAATGATCAACCATGAATTCCTAACCATAAAATGATCCACAAAACTTGAAACACGGATTATCATAATTAATAGGATTTACATAGAAAGGGATGTCACTAAATAAGTTTACGTTCCATCCTTATGGTATAGTCTCATTATACTATTGATGCATAATTCATTGCTTTTGCATGTCTTTCCATGCCATGCCTTGCATTGCCTTGCCTTGCCATGCCTTGTCTTTCCATGCCATGCATTTCCATGCCTTTCCTTGCCATACCTTGCCATGCCATGCCTTTTCTTTCCATGTCATGTCTTGTCTTGCCATGCCATGCCATGTTATGTCTTTTCTTTCCATGCCATGCCTTTCCTTGCCTTCATTTGCCTTGCCTTTCCATGCCATGCCTTTCCTTTCCTTCACTTTCCTTGCCTTTCCATACCATGCCATGCCATGCCTTTCCATGCCATGCCATGCCTTTCCTTGCCATGCATTGCCTTTCCTTTCCATGCCTTGTTATGGCAAGGAAATGCAAGGAAAGGCATGGTATGGAAAGTCATGGAAAGGAAAGGAAATGGAAGGCATGGCATGACACTTCAAGGCCTTATTGATTCATGCCTAGCCATGCCATGCCTTGCCTTACCATACCATGCCCTTCTATGATTTTCCATGCTATGCCATGTCTTGGTATGACATCGCAAGGAAAGGCAAGGCAATGCATGGCATGGAAAGGCAAGGCATGGCTTGTCAAGGAAAGTCATGGAATGACACTTCAAGGCCTTTCCATGCAATGCCATTCATTTTCATGTAATTCCATTCCATGCATTGCCTTGCCTTGCCTTGCCATGCCATGCCATGCATTTCCTTGTCTTGCCTTGCCATGTCATGCAATGCCTTGACTTTGCATGCCTTTCCATGCCATGCCTTGCATTGTCTTTCTTTGCCATGTCATTCCTTTCCTTTTCATGTAATTCCATGCCATGCATTTCCTTTCCTTTCCATACCATGCCATGCCTTGCCATGCCTTTTCCTTCCTTACCTTTCTAATCCATGCCATGACATGCCTTTCCTTTGCATGCCTCACCATGTCATGCCTTTAATTCCCTTGCCTTAACATGTCGTTCCTTTCCTTGCCTTGCCTTTCTATGCTATGCCTTGGTATGGAATGGCAAGGTAAGACAACATGAGGCAATGGATGGCATGGAAAGGCAAGGCATGGATTGGAAAGTCAAGACATGGCATGGATCTTCAAGGCCTTATTAATCCATTCCATGACATGTGTTGCCTTGTCATTCCATGCCATGCCATGCATCTCCTTGCCTTGTCATGCCATGCCTTTCCTTTTCCTTCCTTTTCATGATATGCCTTGCCTTGCCATGCCATCCCATGCCATGTCTTTCCTTGCCATGCCTTTCCATGCCATCCCTTCCCATGCTATGCCATGCTTTTACTTGCCATGTCATGCCTTTCCTTGTCATGTCATGCCATGCATTCCCTTTCCTCCCCCTTCCTTTCCATGCAATTTCATGCCATGCCATGCCTTTCCACACCATGCCATGCCTTGCCATGCCATTTCATGCCTTTGCTTGGCAGGACATTCCTTCCATTGCCTTTCCATGTCATAGCTTTCATTGCCTTGCCTTGTCATACCTTTCATTTCCTTTCCTTGCATGTCTTTCCATGCCATTCATTTCCTTACATTCATATATCATAAAAAATTTCTTGCCTAAAAAAAATAAAGCTTTTACTAAACGAACAAGTTTAATACATAAAAATTACAATCAAAGGATTCATTAAGCATGTAATTCTACTAGTTGCTATCCCATTTGTCTTAGATAAAAATACTTGCATGAGAATTTCAATGTCATAACATAATCTATCTTTATTCATATATCTAAGGTATCTTCATAGTTGTGAAACATGGATTATCATAATTAATAATATTTACTTAGACCTAGACCTTACATTTCCTTGCCATGTCTAGGCTTGTTTAGCCTTGTCATGCATTTCCTTGTCTTGTCTCACCTTGCCTTTCTTTTCCTTTTCTTTCATTTCATTGTCTTTCATCAATTTCCATACTAACATCATTGTCCATGAATGTCTTGAGGAGGCAAGTTTCAACTCACGATAAAACTCAAACTGGGACTCAGATAGACAAACCGTCAGTTGCATTGGATCTAGGGCATTGAGTTTCCGCTACTGGGGCTCTTCCATTATAATTAAATTGACCAAAAAAACATTTTTTGGAGCATATTCAACACTACGTTTTTTCTCAATGAGGCATAGTGCGATTTATGAAAAAGAGTTTGGTTTTCAAGAAAAATCTGTTGAGTGCTTTTGGGTAGCATGATTGCATGGGCCTTGGCCAAAGAGTCTTGAAAGAGCTTAAGGAACTCCGTTATGCTACTCAGTTTGGATTTTATGTCTCTGCACCAGATTGGTAACATGTCCCTGAATGGATTGAGGATGTGAGGTACAACTCATGATAAAACTGAAACCAAGACTCAAATGGATGAATTGTCAGTTGCATTGGATCTGGAGCACTGGGTTTTAGCTAGGGGGGGCACTCTGTTGATCACAAAACCATTTTTTATAGGATCTCAGGCACGAGGGTTTTGCTTAACGAGGCATACTACAATTTATGAACAAGAGGTCGATTTTGAAGAACAATTTGTCGAGGGATTGTGGGTAGCATTGCTGGGTGTGCCTTAGTGTTATTTTATAAATCAATAAATGTAGACATAAACTAATCTCCCTAGATCCACCTAGATCTAGAACAAAACAAGACAGAACATGGCACTTTCCCTAGACTCTAATCATCGAATTTACTACCAAACAAAAGACGAGAGACATACCTTTAAGTGTCGCTTCCTTATTTCTTTGTTATTCCTTTTTTTCTCCAGTGCTCTTGTGATACTGATCCTGCAATGAGACACAAACCAACCAAAGTGAAAGCAATAGAAGTATATTCAATGACAACCTATGCATATGATAAGGAATTATGCAATAAAATAAAGATAATTCTATGGCAAAGAAGCATGCCATTGTATTATATTAAATAATAGGAAGAGAGATTACAACCAGATGCCTTGATGTCGTAAGGTTCCTTCCAACGATTCCTTGCTTCCCACACACTTCTTGCTCCAAGGATTATGAGACCATGGATCTGATAGCTACTCGCAATCTATATTGACAAAGCAAAGCTCAAAGCCAATCTAAATTTCCCAAGCTCAATCCAACTACAAAAGCCAAGCTCCAAAACCAACTAACTTTCTCCATGAGAGCTCCTCTCCTTTTATAAGATGAAGAGGATAAGGTGAGGAGGTTAGGATGATCCCACTAAATCATGAAAGCGAGTAATATCAAAACCATTCAGAGGGCACCTCATCATAGAAGCTTCTCCTTTTAGAAGCATCGAGAAAATTCTCGTTTTTTCCCACATACAGAGGCCACTGCACCCTAGCTATATTGCAGCCTGCGAAAATCAGACATTTTCGTACCCTATGTATAGAGCAACCTATGGAAATCCTCCTTAATAGGGTTTTTACAAAGGAAAATACAATTTCTTCTCTCAGGTAAAGTTCTTCTCCCTTCTTTCTTCAGGAATTCAAGCCACTGACCCCTCTAAAGGCAACAGATAGGTTTACATCATTAACGATCATAAGGGTGAAAAAAATAATGTGTAACACTTGGCCAAACAGAATTGTGAGATATTGAAAAACTTTGTTATGTTGCTCGGTTTGGATTTTATGCTCTTTGACCAAATTGATGACATGTCCCTAAATGGCTTGAGGAGGCGAGCTGCAACCTGCAATGAAAATCAAACCGGGATCGGATGGACAAATCTTTAGCTGCATTGGATCTAAAGCACCAATTTTCAGCTAATGGGGCCCCTCCATTGTTGTTCCATTGAATTGAATGTAAATTATAACCTTGTACAATATCTACTGTAAACATATATTCAATAAAAGAACAGAAAAGATACAATGGAAAATACAAACATTACACAAAGATTTTTTCCCTGGAAACCCAAACCGGGAAAACCAACATATTCTACATTCATTCATATGTGATACATTGTTTACAATACAATATACATATAGCATCCAATGACATCCAAAACACTAACCCAATAACCTGGATTAGTCCACCACCCTAATTCCTTAACCAGAAATAGAAAACCATCGGAAAAAACCATGTGCCGAAAAACCACCTAAATATGTGACATGTTTCCCGAGGCAGAAAAAAATTTCTCGGGGGCGCTTCCCCCGAATCCCCGCGCAGGGAGGCATTTTCCCCCCTGCACCCCCCAAAGGGGGGCCTAGCATCCCCCCCTCAAACCCCCCTACGTGACCGACGCATACACTTAGACACTAATACTCGTGCAAAGAATATAACACATACCCAACATTCTCCCACTTGTTGTTTTCTTTGCATACAGGGGTTACAGGGTTACATAGTCAATAATCCAAGGCAGCAATGCCCATGGATCATCTACACCAAGAGAAGTTCTCAGTGCTCGTATATTTTATTAATGAATTTGCAACATTCTTCTAAGTGTCCACCTTCATCAACAATACTTTCTTTTCTTCAACCATGTCTCTCACAAAGTGATATTGAATATCAATATGCTTTGTCTTTGAATGATGAGCTAGGTTCTTCTCCAGAAAAATTGCACTCAGACTGTCACAATCTATCCTTACAGCTTGTTGTACCAACCTAATACTTGAACCCAATATTTGTCACCATACTACTTCCTTACTTGCATGAGTGGCTGCCATGTATTCAACTTCTGTAGTTGAAAGTGCCACTACAACCTGTCTTTTTCTCATCCTACTTATTGCTCTTCCAAATAGGTTAAGCACATACCCACTTGTAGATCTGCTATGATCCAGATCTCCATCCCAGTCTGCATCCACAAGGCAATCTATATCCACCACTCTGTCCAATCTCGGTCTTCCTTAGTAGCATCCATAGCTAGCAGTGCCACGCAAATACCTAAAAACCCTTTTTACTACTGTCCAATGCTCCTTCCCTGGTTTTGCCATATACTTGCTCAAAAATCCCACTGCATGTGCAATGTCTGGTGTAGTACAAACCATTGCATACATCAAACTTTCAACTGCACTTGCATATGGAACACGAGACATGTCCTTCTCCTCTTCATGTGTCTTGGGACACTGATCCACAGATAACTTTACACCAAGAGGAATAGGAACCTTGACCGGTTTACATTCCTGCATATTAAACCTCTGCAATATTGTCTCAACATATTTTCTTGGATTTAACCATAGTTTCCTTCTTTTTCGATCTCTTTTAATTTCCATGCCCAAAATGAAATTTGAAGCACCGAGATCCTTCATGTCAAATTTAGATGACAACTAAGTTTTCAAATCCTAGATAATCTCCTGGTTGTTTCCTATCAGCAAGACCAAATAAATCAAATGATCACCAATTAATTTAAAATACACACAATGATCCTCTTTGCTTCTTGTGAAGCCAAGTCCCATCATATAAGTATCAAAGTTTTGATACCACATCCTTGGTGATTGTTTTAAACCATACATGGACTTTTTCAGCTTGCATACCAGCTCCTTCTTTCATTTCACAGCATAACCTTATGGTTTCTTCATATAGATTTCTTCTTTCAGATCCCCATGCAGGAATGTTGTTTTCACATCCATCTATTCTACTTCAAAATAAAATGTAGCAGAAACATATAACAAAAATATTGTAGAGGTTAACTTGGCAACAGAAGAAAAAATATCACCAAAATCAATTCCCTCAACCTGGGAATAACCCTTTGCTACTAGTCGAGCTTTATATTTCTCCACTTTTCCTTCTGCATTCAACTTCTTTTTAAATACCCATTTGCTACCAATGGGCTTTCTTCCAGTTGGAAATTCCACTAGATCCCAAGCCTCATTCTTATCCAAAGATGCCATTTCCTCTTCTATGGCCCTTTTCCAGAGATTTCCATCCTCTGAATCCACTACCTCCCTGACAGTTCTAGGATCATCATCATTAATAGACAAAACAAAATTTGAACGGAAATCAAATGGACTATACCTTTCTGGTAGCTTTCTTTCTTGAACCGATCTCCTCAATACTAGAGTATGATGATCTTCTTCTTCTGATTCATGTTCTTCTGTAAAGTCTGGTTCATCATCCTTTAAATTTGTTAAGTACCTATACCAGATCTGCAAATATACTTCAATAATACCAAGAATAAACCATAAACCATTCACCATAACATGAACACAAGAAATAGAGAAAACCCTTGAGGTAGGGTAACACCATATATTAATCCTTATGGAAGGATAAAACTCCTCAAGCAATCCTTGATTGTACAATCACAATATTCTTCACTATATTTCATTACATTGCCTAGACTTCTTTATATAGCTCTCCCTATCTCCTAGGAACCTTCTAGAGAGCCTTCTCACATTTATTACATCCAACTACCAGAGTGGGCCTTTATTAATATAGTGGACCTAGTCCACCTTACATTGAATGACCACATTCCCATATATTAAATGACTTCCACTAATAACACATAACTACATTCCCATTGGGTACCTCCCTAGGTAAACTCCTCAAGCAATCCTTGCTTGTACAATCACAATATTCTTCACTATATTTCATTACATTGCCTAGGCTTTTTTATATAGCTCTCCCTATCTCCTAGGAACCTTCTAGTGAGCCTTCTCACATTTATTACATCCAACTACCATAGTGGGCCTTTATTAATATAGTGGACCTAGTCCACCTTACATTGAATGACCACATTCCCATATATTAAATGACTTCCACTAATAACACATAACTACATT
>ML819197.1:61961-80818 GCA_009831015.1 Picea engelmannii
AGACCCAGAAGGGGAGGTTAGCACCGATGGACTGTGCGTGTGAAGGTGTATACTCCCGGGCAGAACAGGCATGTGGGGAATGAGGGTCTAGTAGTAGTGGGCGTAAGATGGCATCTTTGGGAAGAATCCTTCTAGATATTTCTATGATGTCTTCCCTGTAATCTTAGCCTAGCCTAGGATTCCTTGCCTTGGGGTGGAGCTCGGTCCCAGCTCGGGGGTGACCCACTGTTGATCTGATGAACAGTGTGGTCTAAGGCTGGGTGGAAGGCTTGCACTCGGTTGGTGATTTCTACAGCAGATAAAAGATAAGTATTTGAATTATGCTTATGTATCATGTTTTCGCTGTGTAAATGAATTATTGTTGAATGCTATGGAATGTGTGATTATAGCAGTAACGAGATATGTTTCACTCTGTATTTTAAATGTGTTTAATTGTGCTTAAATGCATGTGGTTATATTGGCCTGTGTTTATTATTAAAAGAGTGTACAGAATATTACAAGAGCGCGTTAATCCTCTTGGTTCTTTAAAATGGTACACTACAAATTGGTATCAGAGCAATTGGCACGCTACAGTTATGCTACTCAGTTTGGATTTTAAGCCCCTTGACCAAATTGGTGACATGTCCCTAAATAACGTGAGGGGAGTTGCAACTAGCGATAAAACTCAAACTGGGACTCGGATGGATGAACCATCATTTTTATTGAATCCAGAGCAACAAGTTTCATCTAGTGGGACCCCTTCAATATCATTCTGTTGAGCGGAAAACCATTTGTTGTAGGATTTTTGGCACTAAGGTTTTTCTCACTGAGGCACAATGCAGTTTTTGAATAAGAGGTCGATTTTCAAAAACATTGTGTCAAGTGATTGTGGGTATTGTGGTCGTGTGGGCCTTGGTCAAATAAACTTGCGAGAGCTTACAAAACTTTTTTATCCTTTCTGGTTTGGATTTTATACCCCTGGACCAAATTGGCAACATGTCCCTGAATTGATTGAGGAGGCGAGTTGCAACTTGCGATAAAAATCAAATCGAGACTCTGATGGATGAACCATTAGTTGCATTAGATATGGAGAACCATTTTTCCTCTTGTGGGGCTATTACACTATCATTTTGTTCATCGAAAAACTATTTGTTGGAGGATCTCTGAGACTAAGGTTTTTCTCAATGCTTATTACATATGTTTGACAATTTAACACCTTTTTAGGATAGGCATGGAAATACATGGCATGGAATGACAAGGAAAGGTATGGCAAGGAATGGCATGGCATGGAAAGAAAATGAAAGGCATGGCATGGCATGGAAAACCATCACATGGCCTGGAAAGGAAAGGCAAGGCAAGGCAAGGCCTGGCATGACTTGACAAGGCATGGCATGGCATGATAAGGAATGGCAGGGCAAGGCATGGAAAGGTAACACATGACATGGAAATCCAAGGCATGCAATGCCATGGCATGGCAAGGTATGTCATGGATTATCAAGGAAAGGCATGGCATGTTATGGAAACTCAGGGTATGGAATGACAAAGCAAAGAATGGCATGGAAAGGTAAAGAATGACATGGAAAGAAAAGAAATGGCATGGCATGACATGGAAATGGAAGGCAAGGAAAGGCATGGCATAAAAAGGAAAGTCATGGAATGGCATGGCATGCTAAGACAAGGAACGACAAGGCAAGGCATGGCATGGAATGGAAAGGTATGACAAGGAAAGGCTTTTCATGGCAAGGCATGGCATGGAAAATGAAGGCAAGTGAAGGCAAGGCAAGGAATGGCATGCAAAGTGAAGGAAAGGAAGGGCATGTCATGGCATGGAAAGTGAAGGAAAGGAAGGGCATGTCATGGCATGGAAAGTGAAGGAAATGGAAGGCAAGGCACAACATGGCATGGAAAGGAAAGGAAATGCAAGGCATGGAAATGCATGGCATGACAAGTCAATGCAAGGCATGACAAGTCAATGCAAGGCATGACAAGTCAATGCAAGGCATGGAAATACAAGAATACCATAAGAACCATAAAATTAAGAAAAAATTTCAATAGTTCATAAATCTAAAATATTTGTTCAATTATTCCTTTTACATACCTATGGTCATTCAAGGAAAGGCATGGAATGGAAAGAAAAGGCATGTCATGGAAAGTGAAGGCAAGACAAGGCATGGCATGGAAAAACAAGGCATGTCTAGTGAAGGTAATGAAAGGTATGGCATGCCATGGCATGAAAAGGAAATGCATGGCATGGCACGACAATGAAATGCATGGCACGGAATGTCATTGAAAGGAAAATAATGACATGGCATGGAAAGTGAAGGAAAGGTAAGAAAAGTCAAGGCATGGCATGACAAGTGAAGTCAAGGAAAGGCATGGCAAGGAAAGGCATGGCAAGTGAAGCCGCGCCAAGGCATGGAATGGAAAGTGAAGGAAATGCAATGCAAGGCAGGGTATGACAATGAAAGGAAATGCAAGGCATGGCAAGGCATAGCATGAAAAGGGAATTCAAGGCATGAAAATAGAAGAATACCATAACAACCATAAAATAAAGCTAAAATTTCAATAATTCATAAATCTAAAATATTTTTTCAATTATTCATTTTACATACCTATGGTCATTTAAGGAAAGGCATGGCATGGCAAGTGAAGGAAAGGACAGGCAAGGCATGGCTAGGAAAGGAATGGCTATCCAATGCATGGAAAGTGAAGGAAATGCAAGGCATGGAAAGGAATGACATGGAAAAGAAAGACATGGCATGGAAAATAAAGTCATGGCATGACAAGTGAAGGAAAGGCAAGGCAAGGCATGTAAAGTGAAGGAAATGCAGGGAATATAATGACATGACATGGCAAGGAAATGTATGGCATGACATGGCATGGCATGGAAAGGAAATGCATGGCATGGCATGGCATGGCATGGCAAGTGAAGGAAATGAAAGGTAAGGAAAGGAATGGAAAGGCATGAAATGAAAAATAAAGGCAAGGAAAGTCATGACAACTGAAAGGCATGAAAAATGAAAACAAGGCAAGACATGGCATGTCATGGCATGGAAAGTGAAGAAAAAACAAGTAATGACTTCACAAGTGAAGGCAAGGAAAGTCATGGAATGGAAATTGAAGGAAATGTAATGCATGGCATGGAAAGGAAAGGTGTGGAATGGTAAGGGATTTAAAGGCAAGGAAAGACAAGGCATGGGATGGAAAGTGAAGGAGATAAAAGACATGGAAGGTGAAGGCAATGCATGGAAAGTGAAGGCAAGGAAATACATGGCATTGCATGGAATGGAAATTGAAGACAAGGCAAGGCATGGCATGGAATGGAAAGTGAAGGAAAATCAAGGAATGGCATGTCAAGTGAAGGAAATAAAAGGAAAGAAAAGATATGGCATGGAAAGGCAAGGCATGGCATGACAAGAAAATGCAAGGAATGAAAATAAAATAATACAATAACAACCATAAAATGAAGCCATAATTTCAATAATTCATAAATATGAAATATTTGTTAAATTATTCCTTTGACATACCTATGGTCATTCAAGGCAAGGCATGGCATGGAAAGGCAAGGCATGGCATGAAAAGTAAAGTAAAGGAAAGGTATGGCATTGAAAGTAAAGGCATGGCATGGAAAGTGAAGGCAATGCAAGGAATGTAATGGCAAGGCAAGGCATTTCATGGCATGACATGTAATGGGAAGTGAAGGCAAGTGAAGGCAAGGCAAGGCATGGCATGACATGGAAAGTGAAGGAAATTCAAGGCAAGGAAAGGCATGACATGGCATGATATGGAATGGAAAGTGAAGGGAAGGCAAGGCATGGCATGTAAAGGCAAGGCATACCATGGCATGGCATGACATGGAAAGTGAAGGCAAAGTGAGGCATTGCATGGAAAGTGAATGCAATGCAAGGAAAGGCAAGGCATGGCAAGGCATGGGATCTCATGGAATAGAAAGTGAAGGAAAGGAAAGGAATATCATGGAATGGAAAGGAAAGGGATGGCATGTCATGGCATGACAAGTAAATACAATGAAAGGCATTGAAAGGCATGGCATGACAAGGCAAGGCAAGGAAATACAAGGCACGAAAATACAAGAATACCATAACAACCATAAAATGAAGCCAAAATTTTCAATAATTCATAGATCTAAAATATTTTTTCAATTATTACTCTTACATACCTATGGTCATTCAACTAGACCATTGGGATCACTTCTAATACTGACAATACCCATTAACTTGTCATGCTCAAAGTAAGGCAAGAAGTATCGTACCTTTTATGAGTTCTTACTTGGAATTGTTTATAGTTGAAGGTTTGTACCAACGACCAAGTTCGTAAAGTGGTATATGAATTCACCTAGTCTATAATCTTGAAATACATAACCACCTTTCTTCTGTGTTAATTCATCTTGTGTAAGATATTCTCCTTTAATAACGATCACACCAATAAGAAATTCAATGCCTTCAGAGTCTATTATTGATCACATCAAGGCCTACTTTCCCTCTAAGCAATGTGCCAACCAATAATCAGTGCCCCATTCACTACCTCTTTTGGAAACCACTGTGTATATATTCCTTACAAAAAAGGAGTGCCAACACATGAGTCCACTAAATGACCAAAGCATAAAACATTGATTCTAGTTGTTCAAAATTTAATAGAAGGTTTCAATGAACCTGACAGTACAAGATATGAGACATGGTCATAATCTATTGAAATACTCAATTGTTCCTCCAATTGCGATAATTCCATAGTTATACATTGACCAATGGGGAGTGATATATGATCCTATCTATCAACCCAGTTTGTTGATTCACAATCATCCCAGTCATTACTACTACATGGATAACAAAAGAAAGAGTTTTCTTGTCCATATTTCAACTATTGCGTTTTTTGATGTTCTAATTGAATGAAATCCATGAGTTCCTTATATTGTTTTTCATTCATACCACTGTTATCTATATACATAAACCACCTCCCAAAAATATCTATGCACATGTCCTTTCTTGTGTGATTGGTCTTCACGGGTTCTTGTTCCCTCTCCCATTACTGAAGAACACCATTCAACAATGGATTTCACATCTTGAATGAGGGAAGTAGTTGTGAACTTCATTTCTTGCCGACGTAACACTCTTTTAGTGCATGCACCTACTCCATCATGCTCCCCTTTCCCGTGCGTAGATTCAATATAGTTCCAAATGTGTGGTACCTTGAGTTTTTTGTGCAATATACACAACCATTGAAATACATGAGCATTTTTGAACTGTCTTGCGCAACCATCTGAACAAATCCAATGTTGATCTATCTATATGTTCCTCTCCTTAAGGTGATTGTAAAACAATTTAAATTAATGTTTTACGTAGGTTAAGTCATGGCATTGATAATCACTTATGTAGAAGTGATACTTCTTCAATATAACTTTGTTTTCTTCGTTACTATCCGACCCATGCCTATATGTGATATGGACCATTATGTTTTCCTGATTTGAGTGATAATATTGGCTTTGAATCTCATTTTGTGGTTGAAGGGTTTAGTTCTCAATGAAATCAACCACTTATAACACAGTACCAATGAGAAATGTATGTCTGCATATTTGAAAATGCTCGTCCTACCATAGAGCCACATACACATGATGAACATATTGTTGTGTTTTTTCGATGAATTCCTTCATGAAGTCACACACTCGTACTTGGGAATTCACCAATTGTATATTTTTCTTTCATGTCATCCATCAATATCATATGTGACATATTTAAATCTTTACAAGAAAACCTCCTTCCTCCCCAATTTATACTCGTCACTTACATGGATGCACTTGTTCACTAATGTCATTCCATCGCACCTGGGGCATGTCCCATATAATAAATATTTTTGACAAAATGTACAACCCTATGGCCTTGTACACAAGATATTGTGAATAAAGTCTCTAGATGACAATGGCAACAATATAATTGAGCATTCCTACAAAAGGGTGTTATGCAAAACACAATATGTGTGTGTGTGTGCGTTTGTGTGTGTGATAATAATAACCATACTCAATATGATATCTAAAACAACATGTGTTACAAATTGTGTTTATTAGAACATACCAAGGCTTGCATTTATGGAAAGATATTTGGCCCAAGTTAAGTACACTATGTATTGTTCTGAATCTCTCATATAATTATGTCTATGTAATGTCAAGAAAGTGTTTAATATGGGGTTCATGGTCCCTAAATCCCCTTCTCAATTTTACTACATATTTTTGGTTGGAAGAAGGCCTAGTGTTCTCATGCCAGAAATCATGTACTAGTCCCTTAACTATTCCAATTAACTCCATGTCAGAAGGAGATATCCTAGCAGTGAAGGCCCACAAATCTGTTGGGTCACCTGTGTCGAGACTATCTTGTCTATGAAAATAATTTCTAAGAGTTTTGACATTTCATTTCATGAGAAAAAAGGTTTACTATAAAAAACAAAGTTTTCTTGTGATATTGCTAACAATTGATTGTGAAAAGACACGTCGGGTTGCATTGCAGTATTTAGAACAAGATTTCTTACCAATTCTTTGAAAAGCATCTACAAGGTTTCTAAAAATATGATGATTTTTTTCTGAACTTTTGACTGTTTTAATGCCTAAAATTCTCCTAATGTCCGCCAAAATTCTAGATTTTAAAAAAGCCAAAACAAATTGGCAATTAGCAACATCAGGTTTTGTTTCAAAATATTCGTTAATGATTTTATAAGAATGATAATGAATAGTACAGTTAGGTAAATTACCTTCAAGTGATGCTAGACCAATTTTATCAACATGAATGGGTTTAGGAGTTCTTCGCCGCACAATGCTCAATATATGTAGGGGCGATGAACCCCTATTCTGACATTCTTGGCCTCCATGCAGTGTAATTAACAATGTTTTAGTTCTTTTCCCTTCAATCACCCACAGATCAAATCTGGGAGGAGAGTGGACACACGATTGAATAGTTTTTGGAACATCTGATTGTCCAAAAAGAGGTTGAACCACATGAACTTCTTCACCACAATGTTGTACACCCGTTGTCTCTCTAATTTCATCCATTGTATAATCAACTCAAAGAAAATCCTCCATCCTTTGGCCATCCACAACAAGTTGTCTTGATGAAATATTGGATGGATTGATATCTACTAAACTCCTGCGCTTTTCTTGTGGTAATGGAGGAGAAATAACAACGAAATCTATTCCGCTAGAAATTGGATTTTCCTCTTTTGAAAGCCTACGCTACGTCATACATAACTTTTTCTTTTCTCTTTCTTTTTCTAACTTTTTTATCAGTTTCGCTTTTCTCAAGGACTTTCTTTCTCCAATTTGTCGGTTCCCCATGTTTAAAGAGAAAAATTGGCTTCCAAGCACCCCACCACAAATTTGTCTTGGTATTACACAAGAAAGAACAACTAACAATTCAAATTCCATGTGGAAAAATTTGTCTTCATATTACAAAAGAAGACAGAACTAATCATTCCAATTTGGATTGGAGAAATTTGTTTTGGTATTACACAAGAAGACAACTAACAATCCCAATTCTAGTTGAATAAATTTGTCTTAGTATTACACAACTAACAATTCCAATTGGACAAATTTGTCTTACAATTCCAAGAAGACATAATAATATGCAAATAACAATTCCAATTCCACTTGGACAAATTTTCCTTCCAATTCTTCCCACAATGGTCTTGCAATAGCACAAAATTGTCGATGATTTAATCAACAAGACTAAAATAAGAAAATAATGTATGTGCACACTATTTTTGTGTGTATATGTTGGGAGTGCTTTGTTAGGTTTGAGATAGATGAAGTAGTGGAGTGTGCTTGGCACAAAACAATTCCCAACAGGAACATGCACCCGTTCGTTCTAGAAACACGCACACGTTTTGTTGGGCATACATGAGCGACAATTATAAAGATTTCAATTCACAAGAGCGTGTGCACACTCTTAATGAAACAGATATAGCATTTATTATAGACCAAACATTTTTACGAATAAATATGTATAGAGATATAGGGACAACTAGGACCTAAATGCTTAGCATTAAGAATGTTTTAAAGCATAGAGCAATGATTAGAGCACCAAGATGTGGGTGAAAGGGTTATGGGAGCTTTAACAAAAAGGTATATGCATAATAAGTATGACTAATAAAATGGCCCATGGAGGGTCATAAAGACATCAAATTCAATCTTTTAAGATATCATTTTAAAATAAAACAGCCAAAACTTTTTGAATTAAGAAAAACATAAAATCGAGGTGACGATGTCTATGATGGGAGCGTTAAGGGTTGAGCATAAGTATGACTAATATAATGGCCCATGGAGAGTCATAAAGGCATCAAATTCAATCTTCTCAGATATCATTTTAAAATAAAACAGGAAAAAACTTTTTGAATTGATAAAAAGATAAAATCTGAGGTGACGATATCTACGCTGAATTTTTTTAAAGATAAGGACTCTCTTCCAGTTCGATGGACATTGTTCTGTGATTTTGCCAAATAATTTATGGCACTGATATTTATTTTAATTTAATTAATGTTATTGGTCCTCATTTTATTTTGATTAAATTCTGATGATGGGTTTTTCTTTGAACGAATGAGAATCAATCTCAGAGAGTTTTTTCATTAAATTCAATGAGCTTTGGGAAGTGGGGATGATGTAATTACAATCGTCATGCATAGCTGGTGTGCCCACCGTAGAAGTCGCATCGAGCATAAAATTAGAATGACTGGTTTCCTCTTAAATTTTCACACGTAAAATCAAACAGATCAACAATATTTATTATTGGACATATCGCCCTATACATCATAATAACAGGAAAGCTCTATGCATCTTGGGAAGTGACATTAAGAGCTTATAACCATGATATATTCCGGCCTGGAAATTATTAAGAGCTTGTAACCATGATATATTCCTGCCTGGAAATTATTAAAGCATCGTTGTTTTTTGTTTTAGAAAGAATGAGAATAAGTATCCAAATGTTTTTTAATTAAATTTGATGAGCTCTCAAAGTGGGATTGGGATCAGGATCGTGATCGTGTAATAGACATGCATAGCCAGTGCACTCACCATAGAAGTCGCATAATAATTACAATAAAAGGACATTTCTCGCCTTAAATTCTCACATGTAAGCATAAGCGATTTCGTTTTGAGGTATTCTAAACGTTCTATGTTTTTGACTAATTTTGGTGTTTCTTATGAGGTAATCAAGTCGTTTTACGTTTTTGATAGTTTTGGATTATATTTTCTGGCTAATTTTATCTGAAATGTGATTAGCAATGGAGTTACATATTTCAGTTGTTAAATCCGTATAATTTGAGCATTTCAAGGGTTTTTCAGGACCCTCAATCTATTTATGCATTCAAAAATACAATTTAAGCAACAGAAAAGTGCAACTTCACCAATAATTGTATTTCTAGATTTTGAATCCCTATTGGATTCCACTATACAATTGATTTTTTTTAGGAAAATAGGGATGTACTTGGTCAATAGTTTGAGTTTGTTTCTATATTGAAATGAGACATTAATCCTTTGGTTATCCCTGATATGGTAAGAATGTTGGAGATCATGTCTTAGTAGCTAAGAACACTAAGGGAATTAGGGCATGATGGATAGGGAGGGAGAGATATGAAACCAACAACATTTGTGAGGGGGAATAAGGAATGATATTACATTCTTTGGTAGGGGTGTGAGAGAGGAAGACAATGGATGGGTTATGGTGATTTGGGGCCACAAGAATTGAATGGAAATAAAAGATTGATGTATGGCTAGGGAACAATAGGTCAAAGGAGGGTTATTATTCTAGATGTTTAGGAGGAAGGGCGGTGTAAATGGACAAGATAGTTTGGTGTATGATAAAGAGAGAAAGGACTTTATGCAAGTTAATTGGTTCAATTGTAGGATTACAAGGAAGAAGTTTTGCAAAAGAGGTGAGTTCATAGACCATCTTCTTTAATTAGTTATTGTGTTGTGATAGATATTATATAATGCATTATGCCAACATTGATATTTAATTAGACTTCCTTCGAGGGGGGATACATTGCATTCGATGATGTCTTGAAAAGGCCTTATGGAAAATTTTATGGTGCAAGATTTATTAACTAGAAGATGAGGGTCAAAGTTCTTGTTGTACTCAACATAGGTGATAAGGAGAGGGGCGTGGTTTGGTGGGCAATGGAGGATAGATTGCAAATTCTTGGATATGAAATATTTTTTTGTTGCCATTTCCGATGATGATTGTAACTAGTTGTTCTTACACTTGACACTTGTGAGTGAAAATTACATCTATAGAATTTTAAGAATTTCCTTTATCCAATAAGAGTAAGGAAGGGTCTTCCACAATAGGGTTCGGGAGAGCGAGTATTTTGTTTTTAAGAAGAGGGATAAAGAGATGGAGACTAATTGGGAAAATTATGGGCATGTTCAAAGTGCTCTAGTAATATCTCATCATTGTATAAGGATTTGGGGTGGATTGGTGTTGCAAGGCACAACAATTGAAAGCATTGTGATAGTGTGATTTGTGGTAATGAAACAAAGCGTGGAGGTCGTGAAGATGCACTAGGCCTAAGGTTAGGGTTTGGGTTAGGTTTAGCATTAGGGTTGGGGGGGAAATTGTGATAGTTTATTATTGAGATGAGGACAAGATGGAGGAGGATGAGTAGTTTAGAGGTGATGGCATTTGTCAAGTTTACATTCAATTGTAAGTTCCTAGAGGAAGGCTTTGTCTAAAGTATTTCTCTCAAATAAATCTACTTCATTCTAAAAAAGAATGAGAAAACCAAAATTAAATTTAAGAATAAGTATCTCTTCAAATCTATGATCTAGTGTTGTATTTGAAGGTAAGTGAAAATCTCAACGTATTACTGGATACTTTGGCATGGGGCTTTTCATGGTTGCAACCATCTACACATCAAGTTCTACAGATAACCATGAGGGTAAAAAAACTATCTTATGGCAAGGTAGAAAGCGTCCCATGTGGTGATGTACCTGGAATTGGAGCTAGATATTGTGTCTTCATTGGGTTTAGTGTAAATCTCCATAGCTTCATTGTGAGATTTCTACCATGCTTGTGCCACACATTCTAAGTGGTTACCTATAAGAAGTAGTGGTTTCTCTTCATTCATCTGTGGAAAAGTATTGAAATATGTAGTTCGACTACATATCCATGAGCCTAGTAGTTGACCCTACATTTTACCTCCAAACTTGGGTAACCAAATATGGATATACTACTAGAAATTAGAGGTGGGAACCTTAAACTGACATCTTAGAGATTCTATGAGAACTCTAGCTAGATCATGAAATTTTTTGGAGATAAGAGTTTTCTCTTCATCTAAATAAATTTCCCTGCATCGAGTAATCTTTCGAAGAGAGGGTCCTAGAAATACAATGCATTGCTGTAAGAATGGATCTAGAGTAGGAGGGAAACCTCTAGTAGCTCAAACACTACTTGAAAATACAATTTTTGGGTGGCCTTTAGTTCCCAAATATCTTGATATTGAAACAAAAATAATCCCTAGGAAAAAGACATCTAGGGTTGAGTTGAAGAAGGATCTTGGTGGGAGGGCATGCATGGGGTTTTAAAATTTTCATTCCGAAAAGGGGTTTTAAAATTGTGTAAATAAATTCAATATATTGTAGGTATAGGATATGGGGAGGGTGGTTTATAATTATTGGGGGGTATAAAAGGGGTATTTAGTAAAAATGGGTGATATCTTGTAAAAATAAAAGTTTTTAATTGGAAAAATGTATTGGGATAAGGGTTTCAACAAAATGGTTTTGGGATGTACTTATTAATATCTAATGAAATTAGATGTATTCTTTAATATTCCATGAACACATGTTATATGTCACAGGATCATAGAGTGAATAGCATGAGATCATGCTCCAAAAGGGAACCAAAGCTTAAGCACTAAATAAATGCAACAAAAAACACTAAGAAAAACCCTAGGAATGAGGTCTTGTAGGGTTTGCATCTAAACATAATCCAGGTGGGAGGAATTTTCCAAAAAAGAACTAGATATGAAGAAGTAGTGTGTGGGGGGTGGGAAGGTGGCCTTAAAAACCCAATGCTAGAAGAATGCACACCTAAATCATAGGCTTTGATACCAATTGATGAAGCTATCTACCAAATTTTATAATTAAGCTAGGAAATTCAAAGAACAAAACTAAAAATCATTAAATATACCAGAATAGATGCCTAGCTTTATTTGTATGGCCAAAGGCCTTTTATACTTCTACAATGGGTTCACTCAAACTAACTATCTAATTGAAATAAATAATAAACCAAATGTATGTAGCTTGAAGGATGAAAGAAAATCTCAATGGAGGCACATGCATGCAACTCAAAGGATAAATGAAAAAATAAATAAATTGCATATGCATGCAACTTGAAGGTATAATGATGCAATTACCTATCTCTGTACATACAGTGATAGAAAACTGGAAAGAACCCTCAAGGGAGGTGCATTGTTGGTGACATACCCTTATTGGGAAGTACGCCCTGACGTTCCACATCAAATAAAATATCCAATTGTAAGATCAATATCATCTTATGACCCTTGTTCAAATAACTTGCCATAGGATAGTTTGCCTCTTATTTGTTAATTGAAATTCAACCCACTCCCACTTATATTGGATGAATTTCTTAATAAAAGATAAAAACCATCATATCTATATAACTTACTTGTTGTTTCCACTTGTTGTTTCCACTTTCCCAAGCCAATTGTTGTTTCCACTTTCCCAATCCAATAGAATCCTCTTTTCCCATACTTTTTTGTTGGCTAAATTCACCTCTTAACATGATTCAATTTCTCTCCTTAATGCCTAATAATTCACCCTTAACTTAGTTGGTGTTCTCAAACCTTTTTAAATGTAAATTTGTATTAGTTTTATGAAAATAAGTTTACAAAACTTTTTTTTTTTTTAATGTAAATACAATGAAAAGATAAATTAATTAAAAGAATTCTAATAAACCAGGTTTGGTGGGGACAAAAGTAGAGGCCTTTTATAAGTACAACTAATAAAATGGCCCATGGAGGGTCATAAAGGTATCAAATTCAATCTTCGCAGATACCATTTTAAAATTAAAAAGACTAAACGTTTTCAATTTATTAAAAATTAAAATCCAAGGTGACTAATAAAATGGCCCATGGAGGGTCATAAAGGTATCAAATTCAATCTTCGCAGATACCATTTTAAAATAAAAAAGACTAAACGTTTTCAATTTATTAAAAATTAAAATCCAAGGTGACGATGTCGACATTGGGTTCGGTAAAGATAAGAACTCTCCTTGACATTTTTGTTTTGAGTTTTGAATTTATTAAAAATTAAAATACGAGGTGACGATGTCGACATTGGGTCAGTATAGATAAGAAATTTCCTTCACATTATTGTTTTGAGTTGTTTTTAAATAATAATTTAAGTTGTCTATGTTATGTGTTTTGTTTTGGTTTTTTAAGTAAGAATTTGGTGATATAAATTTGGATGAAATTGCAATTTTATGTTGTTTAAATTGCATTTCAAAATGTATAAATGAATTTAGTGTGTTGAAAAATGATTGAGACATCTACAAATTAAAGGTTAAGATTTCGCTTGATTTCACAATTTTGGCGAGTTATTGGAATATAAATAAATTCATTATGTATGTTGAAGAACTACTAAGAGCTCCACAAATTAAAGATTAAGATTTCGCTTGATTCCACAATTTTGACGAGCTATTGGAAGTGGGGATGGTGTAAATATAATCGACATGCAAGTAGCATGGCTGGTGCGCCCACTGTAGGAGTCACATCGAGCTTAGAATTAAATAGACTTCTCCCTTGTACACATAATCAACATGCAATTAGCATACTTGGTGTCTACTCCATCTTGAACTGGAAAAGATGGAGTAGCATTAAAGATTCTATGCAGCAAACAACACCCATACCTTTTGTGCAAAGATGAACATTAAATATTCTATGCAGCAATTGGTTTTCAACTACTACAACAACTTATATAGATACATCAAAACAAAAATGAAGTTTCTAGTGTAAAGATGAGCATTACAGACTCTATGCAACAATTGGTTCTCAACTACTACAACTTATATAGATACATTGAAACAAAAATGAAGTTTCTAGACATCTCTTTAATAGGAGCCACTCACGATTGTGCCATCAAGATTGAGGAAACATTTGATAGAAGAGTAAGAAAGAGTTTGATTTGAAATCTACCTTGAATATTTCAACCATCGTTTTGTTAGAAAAAATCTTAAACTAGTGCTACTATAGTAAGCTTATGCTTGACTATGCAACTATTTGTTTTGTCATTTTATTGATTTGATAGAAACATAAAATACACTATATTTATTATTTAACTACCGTGACATAAAAACATTAAAATAGAAAATACACACAATTGGAACACTATGCACAAGATACCCTGGGAAATCCCATCCCAGATAAAGCAACATGAAATCAAGAATGTGCCCTTCTTCTTAATAAATGGAGGGTACAAGAAAAAAATACATAGATTATAAAGCTCATTGTGAATATTTGGGACAATATGGTTTACTATATTCCCGTACATATTTTTATTTGTCATATTATTTTCTCTTTTAGTACCCCTCTTTGTTGTTGTTCTTGTATGAAACATAAAAATGCTACAATAGGCACTCGAATCCTTTCCCTCCTTTTGAATAGGACTATAACTCCCTTTTTGGGTCATTATGATTAGATTTTTCAATTCTATAACTATTATAAAAGTATTTGGTGGATTCCCATATGTTACTAAATCTACATGGTTGAATCGAGGTGGCTTCCACTTGAACCTATGAGGAATAATTAGATTGTTATATTGTTTGGGGAATAACTTTTACATACATGTTGTGTCTCGGGAAAATGAAAAAAAAACATTAGAAAGCTATTACCTTGTTGAATGTAGTGAGCTCATGGGAATCATGTTCATATAATATACATGCAAGTAGCGTAGATGGTGCATCCATAGTAGAAGTCACATCGATCTTAGAATTACAATAAATAGACTTCTCCCATGTCAAAAATCCTCACGTGTAGATATAATCGATATGTAATTAACATACTTGGTGTTTCCTCCATATTGAGTTGGTTGTTACTGATGGTATAATGCAATCATCAAATCACAATCGATGGGATCAAAATGAAGAATATGCATCCCTCAAGGTATAATGGGAGACATTATCCATCATGCAGTAGCCCAATCATTGATGGATTGTTGCATGGTCCAATGATTGATAGGATTCATCATGACATGCCATGATTTCTCATGCATGCATCCACCATGTTTTCCATTTTTGTTTGTTCACGATGCCCTCTGCCATCCACCACCAATTCCATTTGTTTGTCGACACCTTGTTCCAGTGACTACAATGTTGGCTGATGACTTCACCTCCCGACTAACCCACCATCACCCTTATCGGTTGACCATACTGCCATCCTAACTAACTCCAGGTCGTTGGATGGACTAGCACATTCATTAATGTAAAGGATTGAGGAGACCCGTCGTGGATCACACAATGTTGGACAATAACGTCAAGAGTTAATGATCTATCTACCACCTCGAGCTTGCAGTGTTCACTCTCCAATGAGAGACCCTGACCTTGCATAACTCCCTCTAATATTGTTTTTTTATAGATTGGAGTGGTGTGCTTTAGGGATTAAAGTGTAGGGATTTCATTCGAAAACTCTTCTCAACCACTCCAAAGTTTTTTTTCTTCCTTGTCAGGTTCTTCATCCCCTTAAATACTATCTTTGCAATCCCTTGGAAATTTCTAAACCATATAATGCAAAATTTACATTCCAAACGATATGTTTATTAAGCAAAATGGGATCATCTGTATTTTCCAATTTGAAGAAAACGAGAACACCCAATATTGGTAGTCATAATTGTTTTTGTGTTTTTAGTTCTCTTTCTCTTAGCTTTGTAAATCGTATGTGACCAATTGGGAATTGTACAAAATGAAAATTCTAGCCATTGCATTACTTTCAACAATGCAAAGTGTTTAAGGAGAAGTAGGGTGTGTAATGTTAAAATTGTTTTTGGAATTTGTGGATTTAAAACATTTGAATTCTAGAGTAGGGTGAGCTAAATCCACGCGACGTGTTCACTTAAATTATCCCTCAATGGCTAGAGCCTAGAATTGATGAGCATCCTGGAGCACATACTTCCATGAAGGTTTAAAATAATAGATTACAGGTTTACGCACTTTAAATTGTCTACTTTACATAATTTAATTTTTAGGGTACTTTACATAATTTAATTTTTAGGGTTAAACTACAGTTTTGTGTTGGCCTTGAAATTGCTTTCTATATAAAGTGGACAAAGAAGCATATTTTCTTGTGAAATGTACAAGGAAACAAACATTGTACCACAAGGAAACAAACATTGTACCATGCTAAGGCTTAGTATCTGACACTGTGTTTCTCTTTTATTTTTTTATAACAATTTTCATGCCATGAAGAATGATTGAAAGATGTATTTATTTCTACATCTCTCTTTGTTTTTCTATTTTGTTTATGTTAGTGGTCATTAGTTACAACAACGTAGTTTCAATTTTCAAGCCAAGAAGATAAGTTGAAAGTTGTTTGTGTTTTAAATAAATGTATAGTATTTTCCTTTGTTTGGTTGGAGCCCATGAGATAGCTTTTTGGTAGTGTGTTTGAGAAAATATTTGTTTGTGAAAATGTGGCATCTCATTCCATCATATAGATTTAATGGAATTTTTTCAAGCTACCAACTAAATAGATATTGAAGATGCTTATTTTTTTCTTTAAAATTATTTTTGTAAAATGTAAATGTGGTACTTTTCATTTTTAGCTATAAAATTTATATATCCCAAACTCAATATTTTATTTAGTTACGAGAGGCATGAGAATATACGAGAATATACAAGTTAAAGTGGATTTTTATATTCACATAAAAAAAATGTAATGTGGAATTAAAAAAATTAAATATTTTTTTAATGTAAATGTTTTATTTTATTAATATAATATTATTTTATTAGGGGAGGCAGGTGCGGGGGGAGGGCGATTCTCTTCGATCCCGGAGGAAAAAGAATCCTAAATTATTATTGGAATATCGGGAAGGATACCAATAACAAAGCAGAGGCCTACACCTTACTAAAATGCCTTCAACTAGCAAATACCCATCAAATCCACAATCTGAATGTTTTAGGTGACTCCAAGACTATAATAAGGATGATGGTTCAAGGGACAGATCCAAAAAACTTAAGATTAAAATGAATAATCGACCGAATACGTGTCGATTCTTAGCCCATTAAGCTAACACTTTAAAACATTCCGAGAGAGCACAACAAGGTAGGGGATAATTTGGTGAATGAAGCCATAGGAAACCTCCTGGAACTTTAGGTGTGGAAGATGTTGAACCACTAGCCCCCTTAACCTAATGCGTCATAGGACCAGGAGCCAGTGTGCAAAGGTTGAGGATGGGGCTTCTCGGGGCTCTAGAGAATGCATGGACAGGTGGACTGGACACACAGAAAAGGTTGGGGTGGGGCTTCTTGAGGCTCCAACGAATGCATGGTCACATGGATTGGACACGTGGAACAGGTCGGGGTGGGGCCTTTTGGGGCTCCAATGCACGAAAGGCCAGGTGGATTGGACGCATGGGCATTAGAGAAATAATGGGTATGTGGTTTAGGCATATAGAGAAGGCCAACGACAGAGGTAGAAGGTGGAGAGGGTAGATGGGAAGTCCCATCGACCATTGCACAATGAAGGCTATCAGTCCAAGTGCAGGCTTCATCATGGTTTTGGATGTTGAGGAGTATCATCCTCTAGTGCTTGTGGGAACTCAGGAATTGAAGGCTCCGCAACAGATGGACAAGGCATGTGACAGCCTAGTCACACAAATTAAGCGTCAAGGTGACACCAGGTTCATATCCAAGACTAAAAACATGGAGGCCGAAAGTACATTACACAGGGCAGACCCAACGACCCTTCTGCTTGGCACGAATCCAACATTAAACGAAACATGGGGGGATTTTCGCCTGTAATCGTCCCTGCAGGGGAAAAGACGTTTAGTGGTTTTGGTAAGTATTTATGGCCACCCCTTAATGCTAGTTATCCAGTTTTTCTTCTCACAACGTTTCTGGGTTTCTCCTTGCCTCTTCCTGAATTCCTCACTTTGCTCTCCGCCTAGCATACACCATCCCCAAAACACAACTTAGTGGACTCAGTTGTCTTTGTTCTTCACCTCCCAGTGCTCAGGGGTTCCTCCTCGACAGGTCTTGTCTCTTCTTAGCCATTGCACACTGTTTTGGATTTGTCTCACTAGAATCCTTTTTTAGTGGCTTCTATGGACTCTAGACTCTCTGGACCCGCCTTTGCTCTTTCCCTATCACATCTTTCCCACTTTCCTACCTTGTGGATTCTGTGGACTCTAGTTTTTTTGGAACTACTCATTCTCTCTTCTCTCCACAATTATCTCAACTCGTTGCACCCCAGCGCCCCCCCTAGCAGTTTGGACGTCTATTGGAGACTTCAAAGAAACCCAGTGCCTAAAGTTATGCAGGGTGGTAAAGACATGTTCGTGGAATCCGGAAAATTGGACGAGAATTCAATTGAGGAAGAATGCATAGGTTGTCGTAGGGCGAGAATTAATTTGGGAGCTCTTAGTTCCACTCTGACATTTGAACTCAAAACCCTGTCCCAACACAGGAACCTGATAGAAAGACTACAAGATGAGAGCTATACTCAAATGAGACAGTGCAAGATACTAGATATATAAAATATGCAGAACAGAAATGAAATGCTAGAAATGACAGAATAACAGTAAAATATCCAGCATAATCTTCACAATACACAGAAATGATATACGAAATAGCAACAGAAATAACACTTTGAATCAG
>ML819197.1:92897-112205 GCA_009831015.1 Picea engelmannii
TGGTTATAAATGACAACAATGGGTAATGAATAAATGTTGAATGCTAATTGATGAGTTTTTGTGCAAGAGGGCAGTTTTGGGAAAAAGAGCCCCACACTCATTCACCCCCCCTCTAAGTGTGGTAGGTGTGTCCAACACTAACTCAAAATAGAACCCGTAAGAGGAAGTGTCACTATCTTGACCAAGCTTCCCCAACAGGCAACTGACAGTCATCATCACACGTCTAGAGGAGCCTGAGCTAACATCGTTCTCCCATGACTTCAGGTTTCAAAGGATACACGGTGGGAAATGCCTCCACCCCTCCTAACAGGACTAGGGTCCACACCCTACAATGGAATATACAGTGGCACTGTGTTGCTGGGAGTTTTTTCATCGTCTATTCAGTTTTGGGCAGTCTCACCACCTGAAATCCTGCATTGGTCCACATATCATAGCAATGAATCCAAACCAATATAATTTCACATACAAAAATTCATACCATATTGTTTCTCGACCAATGGTCATGACATCCACTTTCATCATCATTATCCCTTGGCTATTTCATAGCCCATAACCTGCAGATTAGTTTGTAACACAAACTCATACATTTCTATGCATTATCATCATGTAATTGCATACAACCATAATTTCAATTCGGTATCTGCGTACCAACAACTTAACATCAAATTTTTCAAGCTAGAAATAGATCTCATAATATCCCATAATTCAATTTTGACACCCATTTATAAAATTATCATTTACAAAATAGATTGCATCATATCCAACATCATTCTAATAGCATTTAAACCTTCATAGGATTCTCATTCACACAATATGTCGCATCATATACATCATCATCAATAACATTTAAACATTCATAAAATTTGCATTCTCACAATATATCGCATCATAACCATCATTATCCAAATACATTTAAACATTCATAAAGATTTATACGTCTTAAAAGTTCAAGTATATCATTTAATAGTTTCACTTGTGAATAGAAAATAAAAGTGTGTAGGCCTCACGTAATCCTGGTTGTCTAAGTCAAAAGGTTGTGTTATATACACCCAACCTTCGAGAAACATATTCTCGAGGTGGTAAAAAATGTGAGGGATAGTCTCGTCATAGTGTCTCGGCATCTTCCCAAGTAGCAGATCCTGGACTATACTTGTCCCATTAGACCTTAACTTGGTCTACCAGACGGTTCCTGAGCTGTCGGACTCTACGGTTCAATATGAGTAACGGTTCTACTGTGAGGGTTCCCACATCCGATACCTACAATTCCTTCCAATTTAGTTTATGTGATTCATCAACAACATAATGACATAAAACAGATACATGAAAAACATTATGAGTTTTATGCAAGTGGGGTGGCAGTATGAGACGATAGGCAACGGGTCCAATTTTCTCTTGGATTCTGAATGGTTCTATAAATCAAGGTGAAAACTTTGTCCCCTTTCCGAACCGTATGGTACTCTTATTAGGCCTAATACGAATGAAAACCTGATCTCCCACTTTATAACTTCGATCAGTCTTGTGTGCATCTGCATAACTTTTCTGTCTATCCTGTGCTTCCTTTAGTCTCTGCCTAATCTGAATCACCTGTTCGTCCATCTCTTGAATCAATTCTTCCCCAACTGTTACTCGATCTTATAATCTATCCCAACTCAACGGTGTTCTACATGGCATACCTTAAAGAGCTTCGTAGGGTGGCATTCCGATGGAGCTATGAAAACTGTTATTGTAGGCGAACTCTACCAGAGGTAGGTACTTCACCCAATGGGTTTGATTATCCATGACATACATCCTAAGCATGTATTCCATGAATTGATTTACTCTCTCAGTTTTCCCATCTGTTTCAGAATGATAAGTTGTGCTTAAGTTCAACTGAGTCCCCAACGCTAACTGTAAACTTGTCCAAAACCTAGAAGCGAATCTGGAGTCCCTATCTGAAATGATATTCTTAGGTATCCTGTGCAAACGGATAACCTCACTTACAAACACACGTGCCACATCAGTGACTTCGTAGGTGTCTCTAACCGGAATAAAATGAGCACTCTTGGTTAAATTATCAACTATCACAAGAATGACATTGTGTCTATGAGATGTGAGCGGCAAGCCCACAATAAAATCCATAGAGATGACTTCCCACTTGGACATAGGAACATCATGTGGTTGTAGGAGGCTTGCCGGGTGGTGGTGGTCGACTTTCACTTGTTGACACTCTAGGCATTTGGTGACGAAATGGACTACATCGTGCTTCATGCCTACCCAGAAGAAAAGCTTCCTCATGTCTGCGTACATCTTCTTCACACCCGAATGCACACAATAAAGTTCTCTATGGGCTTCCTTCAGTATGATTCTTTGAATATCCCCATTTTCAGGGATGTACATCCTTCCCCGATATCTTAACAGTTCGTCTGCTTCCAGACTATATCCTTCATACTTTGGATCTAATTTCCTCCCACTCTGGAAGTTTGAAGAAACCTCTAAATACCAACTGTCTCCTTGGAGTTGCGTCAACACACATTCCCTCAGATTGACTTTTAAGGGTACCAAGGAGAAGACACGTGGTCTCCCACTCAAGGCATCTGCGACCACATTTTCCTTTCCCTTGATGTATGAAATATCAAAATCATACTCACTCATAAGCTTACTCCATCGCCTTTGCCTGGCATTTAAATCCCTTTGAGTGAAGAGATGTTTTAAACTTTGATGGTCTGTTTTGAGCTCAAAGTTTCGCCCCACAAGATAGTGCCTCCAAAGTTTCAGAGCTAGCATTATAGCTGCCAACTCTAAATCATGAGTCACGTATAGCTCTTCTTCTTTCTTCAATTTCCTTGACACATAAGCTATCACTCATCCATCCTACATTAGCACGGCCCCCAACCCTTGCTTTGAGGCATCCGTGCAGACTGTGAAGTCCTTTTCCATATCCGACACTCGTAGAATTGGTGCACTAGTTAGTAACCTCTTAAGCTCGATGAATGCACTATCACATTCTTTTGTCCATTCATACCTGACCCCCTTGTGCTGCAAAGTGGTGATGGGTTTTGCTATTTTAGAGAATCCTTCCACAAATCTCCGATGATAACTTGCTAGCCCCATGAAGCTTCTCACCTCATGGGCATTTTTCGGCATTGGCCACTCCATAATGGCCTTTACCTTTTCTGGGTTCATAGAGATTCCTTCACCGGAAATGATATGACCTAAATAGTGGATCGCTTTATGAAAGAAGGAACACTTCGACAACTTCCCATACAATTTGTTCTCTCTAAGGTAGGACAACACCACTCATAAGTGTTCCTCATGTTCTGTTTCGTTCTTGGAATAGATGAGGATGTCATCTAGAAAGACTTGTACAAAACGATCTAAGTACTTACGTAATACATCATTCATGAGGCTCATGAATACTACTAGCACATTGGTCAATCCGAATGGTACTACGACAAACTCGTAATGTCCAAACCGAGTTCAAAATGAAGTTTTTGGGATATCGCATTCCTTAATCCTTAACTGGTGATACCCTGATCACGAATATATCTTTGAGAATACCCCTGCTCCTTTCATCTGATCGAAGAGGTCATATATTCGCGGCATTGGTTACCTATTTTTCACCATAGCACGGTTCAAGTCCCTGCAATCTATACACAGTCATAAGGAACCATCCTTCTTCTTCACAAATATCACTGGTGCACACCAAGGTGAGACACTGGGGCTTATTAGCCCTAAGTCCAGTAACTCCTTCAACTGCATTTGCAACTCACAAAGTTTCGGCACTGTCATCTGATATGGAGTCTTGGAAATTGGTTCTGCACCAATTTTTAGCTCAATAGTAAAATCAAGCTCCCTCTCAGGAGGTAACCCTGGTAACTCATTCGGAAAAACATCCTTAAATTCTGAAAATATTGGGTACTGATCCAAGGAGGGTCCCTTCCTTTCATTCACCGCTTCCACTACATATAGTCGACACCCTTGCCTCAAGCATCGCTTAACCTTCATAGTTGAGATAAAGCGTAATGAAACCCTTCTCCGTACACCCTAGATCTCCACTGGCCTTCCTTCATCATCTACACGGAGCACCCTTTTTGTGAAACAATCCACTAAATCTCGATGAGCTTCTAACCAATCCATTCCAATGATTAGGTCATATGCCCCGAGAGCAGTGACGTATACCTTCAACCTGGTAGTGCACACTCCCAGATCTACTATACAATTATTGATGCTAGGTCCTACCACTTGTTTTTCCCCCGAAGCCATCTCGACTTTTTTAAAGTCATCGTGCTCATAGGCTGCCAACCCACTCTTTTCTAATGCAGATGGTGAAATGAAACTATCTATCGCACCAGAATCAAATAAAATCTATACATTGATATGATTTAGCGTACCTGACGACTCCACCATCATGGATTGTTGTTTGGCCTGGCGATTATTAACTGCTGCGTAAATCTAGTGGCTGCTACTTGCTCTTCCCATCGGGGCCTTTCCTTCTCTATGCACAAATCCTGATTGTAACTCTGGGCAGTCACGCTGGTAATGGGGTCCTCCGCATCCCCAACATGTAACATGGGATTGAGCTTGCAAACTGTTCTATGACTGTCTCTGAAATGAGTTCTTTCCCCTGGAACCCCTGTCTCTACTAGCTGCTCCCTGAGATGGCCATGAACCTACCTGCGTCGTTGGTGATGAACGGGATGCTGCACTTTCTTCCATTGAAATCCTTGTGGCTATTGTCCTTGGTGCGACTCTATTACCATATGGAGGTGGCCTTGAGCCCCCTCCCCTAGGAAATGTCCTAGGGGCCTTCCCCACGAATACAGGACAATGCGGAAAGTTCAGTCTCGTACCTCCGGTTAAGTTGATGTGTTCCTCCGCATAATGCACATTATCCATAGCTTCTGCTATGGAAGATGGTTTCCACATCTGCACCATAGCCCTTATCTTAAGGTTTAACCCATGGACAAATAATTATGCCTATCGTTGGTCATTATCCATGTATGAAACATATTTGACCAATTCCATAAGCCTAATCTCATATTATTCTACGGTCCTGTTTCCCTGTACTAGAGCATGAAACGCTCCTACCTGTTATTTCTCATAGTAAGCTCGCATATATTTCCTTCGGAACCTTTCCTCGAAAAGTTCCCAAGATACGGTGTCCGGGGTAAGATGCAGTTGTCTTTCCAGGTTGCCCCACCAGTTCAAGGCACTGTCTCTCAACTGAAAAATCGTTATCTTCACCTTTGAAGTGGACGCATAGTCTCTTAAGGAAAAACACCTTGTCATGCCTTCCAACCATGCTTCTACGCGTTCACTTGCGCGACCCCTGGAAAACTCCAGAAGTTTGATCTTCTGCAGTTCTCTAGTGATGTATTTGGGTGGAGGTCCTCCCCCTGAATCCCTCAATGCTTCTGGATTGCCCATTCCAGATGGTGGGGGCTCCACTTCGATCCCTGCTAGTTGACGCCCTTTTAAAGTCTCATTTATGGCCTCCAAAGAACGCAGTATGAGAGCTAGTTCAGGCGATGGTGGTGGCAGTGCTGGCGATCCCTGCGACGATGCCCCTCTACCTCGATTTCCTTGAGTCCTAACCATCCTATATGATTTAACCTGCATCAACCAAAGTTGTCAGGGTGAGTTCAAGGGCATTTCACATTTGCGCAACTTAAACTAGAAAACACTGTTAGGCGTAATTTTGTTTTTTACTTGTCTGTAAACAGACGTTACTCTCTTTAGGGGAGTGGCTAGGTTAGGGTTAAAGCATCTAATCTTGATTTCTTCGCCTAAGAAAACTAGTGACCCTCTCCCTGGTAGTTACGCTAGCACTGTACCACACTCGCCACAGTGCATCAGATCCCTTATATGGTGCTTTCCACTATACCCCTATTCTACCCTGACTATTTCCCATAACCTGCATCAAACTCCCGCTACTCTACAAGGACTTTTAACTTGTAAATTATAAAGTTACACTATTACATTCATTAATCAAGGGGATATATATATTTGATTAATAATAATAGGTTTCAAACCCATTATTAACATTAAAGTTTTATAATGTTAATACGTTGTGCACAAAATGCTCCCTTGCGGGCTTGGTGTATGGCTTTGACTGGTGGAATGGAATGGAAGGACTTGGTGCTTGGCTCAATGGTTGTGGGCATGGAACTTAGTGCTTGGTTAACTTGGATAATGGGAGATTATACTTCGGGATAGTACTTTGTTACTATTGATAATTAATTTATTTACATATGAATTTATTTTGTAAAAGCGATATGTGTGGTGTGTAGGTGTTTGGTCATTTCTTAAAGCTTGGGCTTGGTGGGTGGTCGTGGGTTCAAAACCCATGGACCCCAAAAGATTTCAATTTTTATAACTTTATATATATATATATATATATATATATATATATATATATATATTATTATTATTATATCCTTTTTTTTTTAAGTAACATTTTTTTTATATCAAATTTAAATTAATTAATTTAAATTTAAAAAAAATCCCTAAATTAAAATAAAATCCAATTCATTTAATTTACTTAAACTTACTTTGTCAGAATTGTTTATTATATTTTTTTTGAATAATTGAAATTAAAAAAATTTAATTGATAAATAAATGAAATAAATAAATATAAAAAAAACTTACCTCGCAGGTAATAACCTAGACCTCGCATGTGATCCACATGTTACCCCCTCCTATTTCCGGAAAATAAAAAGAAATTTATCATTTAAACCCTAAACACCACCATTCCTTTCTCATTTGCTGGGTTGTCTGGTGCTTTTACAGGCAGAGGGTGAAGGATGAGGCTAGCGGCCATGGCCATCTCCCTTCTCGGTCGACCCAAGTATCCACGAGTTCCAGGAATGGAGGGCGCATCGAGCACAGTGGCGCGTTCCCTCCGCTCTGTTTTTTTTGGTGATTGGACTCCATGTGAGGACGCCTCTTGTGGGCTTATCCTCCATGTGATTAGGCGCTTGGTTGATGGCTTGAACTTGTCTGTTGTAGATTTTCTTGTCAATTATCTGAACTTGTCTGGCAATTTTCTGAACAGGTCTGTCATTTGTCTGTTTGGTTCATGGAGTCAAGGGTTCCATTCCCATCAATTGCCATAACTCGTAGCTCTCTTTTTTTTTACTCTGTGTTTGTGCTTGTTTTACGCGTGGGCTTGTGGACACGTAGTGAAATATCTTGCTCCCTCGTGGGTTCCTCCTCCCTGTGAATTGATGCATGGCGTTTGGTCTCGGGAACTTGTGTTGTGTTGTGTCTTAGTTTACGCGTGGGCTTGTGGACGCGTAGTGAAATATCTTTCTCCCTCGTGGGTTCCCCCTCCCTGTGAATTGATGCATGGCATTTGTGTTTCGCTTGGCTTTAGTGACTAATCTATTGGCTGAACGTGTAGTGCATATCCTTTGGCCCCTTGCAAGACGACACTTGGTTTGAGTGTTGCCTTTATGAATCGAGCTTCAGATTTCCTGCACCTCCTCACCGTGGCTTTGGGCTGGGTTCGAGCATTGACTTGCGCTGGCGTTGACTGGTATGTTGTTGTTTAAATTGTATTGATAACAGGAGGGTCAAGTGGAATAAGACTGGAGATCGCCAACAAGCTCTCGCACAGGGTTCTTACGTTACATTAATCTCCAGAAATCTCTCTAATCTTCATAAAGTCGTTGAAGAAATCCTCGAGGAAATCGGGTGTGATAAAGACAGGATTAATGTCAAGGTTGCGGATGTAAGACTCTATGAAGCCATTTCTGCAGCTATAAATTAATCCTCCCCCTATGGAGACCAATCGATTTTCTTGTGTGCAACACTGGGATTGCTAGTGTTGGGGAAGAGCAAACGCGGTGCTCTACGACAATCCAAATTTTTAGAGTTTTGGGTTGTGAACATCCCAATATTTTTTTTATTTTTTTTATTATTATAATAAATATATATACGATGAGTGTAGCAGTGCTCCTCCTCCAGGTTACTTGGCTCTTGAGCATGGCTTATCTGTTGGTTTCTTGCATGTTGTAGTGCATGATAAAGACTCGTGGATCCATGTGGGTGCTTTCCTTGGCACTTTACACTTGGACGTGTGATCACATGTGGCTTGGAATATGATTGGTAACATTGTGGTTGAATGGTTTACTTGGAGGTTGGGCTCAATGGCTAACGCCCAAGTTGTTTTTATTGTTGTTTCTAGGCTTTGATTCTGGTGTATATGGTGTAATTAGATTCTGATCCACAAATGATGGTGTTGGTTCGAATCCCATTGCTGACACTACTTCTAGCCTTGATCTCGAACCTGATGAGATTAAAAGAGAGGTTGGCCGTATGCTATTTTGGAGTTTAAACGCAAAGGGTAGCTAGTCAAATAATTTTTTTTTTCTTATAGGGTGGCTATCTTTCTCACGAATCATTTTATCCTGAAGATGAACTATAGCAAGAATTATATGGTGGATAAGTTTCGGGAAAAGCTACATTCAATAATTTATTTATTATTATTCTTTTTTTTATTTTCTGTTATTACTTTTGTTATATATCCTTTTTTTATTTTTAAAATTAGGTTCCTTGCCCTTCACTTTGCTCATAGACCCACCACATGATAGGCACAAGCTTAGTTCAATCCCGCAACCATCTTCTGAACCATATGGAGAGGTAGGATTCTGGTTGAAGTTTCTAACATCTCCCATTATAGAGTCCCTGGTATATGGTTTCACAACCTACTTGGTTCCAGGAGCTATTTTTTTTTTTTTAACTATTTGTTTGTTTAATTGAAGCAAGTGTTAAAAATTCACTTAATACTTCCACTGTGTAGAATATTATACTACTTTACTTTCAAATGGGCATATTGTTTATATATAGATCTCTGTAAATAAAAAAAATGTGTTTTTGGCTAGCAGACTAGGTGGAGGTGGAGCTTGGAGCTCAGATTTTCATCTAATAAAAGGGTTTCAGGGTTTCAATATAACTATTTTGGGTTTTTTTTTTCCAGGGTTGGAACAGTTCCATTCCTGAACTGTCCTTCTTACATGCGGGTAGGTGGGTAGGCCCTGGTCCAAGTTTTTAAAACAGGGCTCTGATACCATGTGTAAGGTATCTATCCCCACAGAGCCTTATAAAACACATGCTAAACAAAGAATAAAGAAATTATATCATATAAAATTTAATCATCAACTTATAATCGTAATTTATTCAGCATAAATTTTGTTTATGAATAGCATGAAAATAAACTTACGTATCCATCAAATAACACAACATAACCACTAAAATACATACCTTTGTCTGATGTTAATTCTCCAATTCTCTGGTTGTCCTCTCTGCTGCTCTGCCCAAAACTAAATCTTCCTCCCGGCCAGCTAGGAACAGAGCCTGTCCGGCTCCCTAGCTCCAGGATTCCTGGCCCCCGAGCCCAAAACTCCCAGCAACCTGGTGCACCCCTGTAATAGTCCACCCAAACTCCCAAACCAAAACAATATCATAGACAACAAAATACAGTCCTTCTCTCCCAATAATGCTTCCTCTCCCAAAATTTCATAATAATCTCCCGAAGGCCTCTGCCCCCTCATATCCTTCCCCATTCACCGCCTCCTCCTTCATTTAATGCCACCCACCTTATCCCTCCATTTACTACCTTATCCCTCCATTCAATACCCTATCCCCTGTCATACGTAGATTTTTATAATAATGAATTAAAAGTTATTAAGTATTTAATTCTTTACCCTAAACATTAAATGTGTTGATCAATCAATTAATTAATTAATCAACATATATTAAACAATAAGTAATTAATTAATATTATTAATAAATAATCATTATTTAACTAATACACATTAGGACAGTTAATTATTTAATTAATTATACTTGGTAAATCTTAAGCAGTCATTTATCTAGGGTTGTTACAATTAATAAAAAATGTTCATTACTGTATCTATGTGTTTATTGCAATATCCTTGTATATTTTATTTTTATATCTTCTCCTTCATTTCGTTCTCAAAATACTATGTATCAGATCCTAAAGGAGGGCTTTATCTAAAGAGTTTCTCTCAAATAAATTTTCTTCATTCTAAAAAAACACTAGCAAACCAGAATTAAATTTAAGAATAAGTATCTCTTCATATCTATGATCTAGTGTTGTATTTGAAGATAGGTGAAAATCTCAATGTATCATGGGATGCTTTTTCTCGGGGCTCTTTGTGGATGCAACCATCTACACATCAAGTTCTAAAGGTAACCATGAGGGTAAAAAAACTATATTGTGGCAAGGTAGAAAGTGTATCAGTGGTGATGTACTTGGAATTGGAGCTAGCTGTTGTTTCTTGATTGGGTTCAGTGCAAATATCCATAGCTTCAATGTGATATTTCTACCATGCTTGTGCCATACATTCTAAGTGGTTACATGCAAGAAGAAATTGTTTCTCTTCATTCATATTTGTACAAGTACTGAAATATGCATTTATGCTACATATCCACGAGCCTAGCAGTTGAACCTGCATTTTCCCTCCAAATTTGGGTAACCAAATATGGGTATCCAACTAGAAATTATAGGTGGGAACCTTAAACTGGTACCTTAGGGATTCTATGAGAAGTCTATCCAGATCCTGAACAATGTTGGAGATAGTATTTTTATCTTCCTCTAAATAAATTTCCATGCATCAAGTCATTTTTTAAGATAGGGTCCTAGAAATCCAACACACTGCTAGAAGAGTGGGTGTGGAGTGGGAGGGAAACCTCTAGTAGCTCAAAAATTACTTGGAAATATGATTGTTGGGTTTTATTTAGTGGCTATATTTCTCGATCTTGAAACAAAAAGAATCCCCAGGAAAAAGAATCTAGGTGGGACGACATGCATGGGGTCTTCAACTTGTTGACCAATATCTTATCATATTCAATCACAAAAGGGGTTTTAAAATTGTGAAAATAAATTCAATATATTGTAGGTATGGGAGGTGGGGAGGGGATGTGTGGTAAGGGGGGTTTATATATATTGGGTGATATTATATTTAGTAAAAATAGGGGATATCTTGTAAAAAAAGGGGTTTTTTATTGGAAAAATGTATTGGGAGGGGGGTTTCAACAAAATGGTTTTGGGATGTATTTATTATTATCTAATGAAATTTGGGGTATTATTTAATATCCCATGAACAAATGTTCTATGTCACGGAATCATAGAGTGAATACCATGAGAGAATGCTCCAAAATGGAACAAAATATTAAGCACTAAAGAGATGCAACAAAAAACACTAAGAAAAGCCCTAGGAATGAGATGTTGTAGGGTTTGTGTTGGCCCTTGACCAATTTTTGAGGATTCTTGGTCATTTTTTACCATTTTGGGACTTCAACAGGCTGTCAAAGGTGGAGTGCAAATCAAAGTGGAGATCGTGGGATCTCGGCCCCTTTTTAGGGCTTTTTGGGTTTGGGGCTTATGTAATGGGTATGGGGATGTCAACCCATGGGTTTACCCATGCTTAGGCTTATTTTGTAATGAATAAATAAGTAGCTAGGATATGTAAGAAGGGAAAAGTGTGCTAAGTGCAAATGACTGTAAGAGGTTTGGTGCGTATCATATGTTGAGACTTGCAGAGCTAAGTGCAAGTCGTCTGTAGTGCTTTGTGTGTAGACTATCGAAGGCTTTGTTTTGTAACTCAAGGAAGGAGGATCTACCGAGGTGCACATATATCCTATCCTCTACGAAGTTGATTTGGAGGCTTTGTGCATGTAAGAATATTGAAAGAATCTAATAAACAAGACAAAGAGTTGGTGGACGTAGCCCTAGGGAGGGGGTGAACCACGTATATCCTGTGTTGTGAATGATTTGTGCTTTTGGTTGTTCTTTTGTTTATGTGATTCAATGCTTAGTGCGATGTTGGATGATAGATGAATATGATATGATAGATTAGTGCTGAATAATGTGAACGAATAATAGATCTGATCTATGTTGGTATGCTCAGTGCTTGAGTTTATTGAATCTATGTGAATGCTGCGCTAATATGTTGTTAGGGTTTAGCTGCACTGTGAACTAAGACTGAATATTAATGAGCTGTAATTACTAAGTGCTCTGTTAAGGTATTACAATCACATATTTGTGTCCCAACTAAGGTTGCATACATCTGAGTCCTGCAACCACCCCTACCTCTACCTCCGGTGAGACTTCATCTGCTTCGCAGGTGTTGCCGAAAGGGCCGATAGTCAGGGTTTTGTTGGTGCGTTGTTGTAGCGTTGAAACCTGGGTCTGCCCCTGTGCCAACAAATGGTTCTATTGCCAGGACCTTAAACTGTGATTGCTAGGAACTAAGGAAGAAGAAGCTCTGTGCGAAGATCTGACCTAAAACTGTGATTATTCGGAACTAAGGAAGAATAAGCTTTGTGCGAAGATCTGACCTGAAACTATGAAAGATCCGTGCATAGATATGTTTCCCTGGTGCACAGTACTCTACTTGGATTATGAAAGTTTGTGCTAAAAAGAGAAGTCCGATCTGAATAAAAGAGGTAAGATCTTGAAGCTTTGTTCTTTGACAAAGGTAAGAATAGTGAAAAGTTTTAGATCTGGAAGTTTTGTGCTGTGTTGAAAGTAATATTAGTGGAAATTTTTGTTTCAAGAGTATGGATCTAGGTATGTTTGATAAATGTTATCCTAGTCTAAAAACTAGGGCACAACTAGAAGAAAGAAGATTTGATATGAGTAGATCTGATAAGAATAGTGAAAGATATGTTATTCCTATGCATAGAAATAATGTTTGGACTAACAAATGGATGCAGGATCCTGGAAAGAATTTTTTGCAGGTTAGCTACCATGACCCTAGTGCACAGTACATGAAAGGATGGGGATCATTTAAGAGAAAGAGAGGATTAACTCTTTGTTACAGTTGCAGAAGACCAGGACATCTTGCTAAGGAATGCCCTGGTAGAAGACCCAGTTGTCTTTGTTGTAAAGCTATGGATCATGAAGTTCTGGATTTCTCTAGAATGATTGCTAAAGTTGAAAGAATGAATATGAGACAAGAAAACCCTGAGGAAGGTCAAGAAACTAAGATCATGGCAGAACCCCAGAAAGAATCATAAATTGTACTATTGCAAATGAAAGAAACCCTGAATGATCATAGAGACATCAACTTACCAGAGATCTTCAAAGAAAAATAATTCATAGAAACAAGAATATGAGACTTTGACATTGACTACATTCTGGATGAGGAAACACAGGTGAACATCATGACAGAAAGAACTTGGGAAATTTTAGGAAATCCTGCTATGATTCCTTCATTGGGAGGAATAGGATTATTTAGAGGAAAGATGATAACCCTATGTGGAAGACTTACCCAGATATCTATGAGTGCTCATGGAACCTCGATAGAAGAATATTTTGAGGTTGTTAAATTTATTGAGAACAACGCCCCATTTTCTATATTACTAGGAAAACCTTGGATCAAAAAGGATCAAGCCAAAAGAAAAGAAGAGGAAGTCTTAGAGCAGAAGAAGAAAGAATTAAAAGATTTCATGACTAGAAGGATCACACATTTGATTGAAGAAAATGAGAATAGGTCGAAGTTATTTAGAACCGAAAACTTGGATGTCGAAGTTGAAAGGACACACGAGGACTTGAGACACCTATCTGTACAGAAGAGTAGATCACCTACACTAGACAGAGAAGAAGTATTTCCCTTGAACCCTAGTAAAGACCATCAACAATATGAAGTTACTATGACCAGAGAAGATTAGAATCATAATGGAAAGAGGAATATCGAGACAAATATCATCAAGAAAAAGGATAGGAATCTTAATAAGAAGAAAGCAAAGATAGAAAAGTTACAGAAAGTTCCAGGAGGAACTACGTACAAGGAAGGATTCCAGAATCTGAACTTCGTTGGGATACTAGTGTAGCATAGCATGGCACTTCGCCATGGCAAAGAAATATGACCATTGGAGGCATTATAACCATTAGACCGATGAACCGAACAGTTAGAAAAATAGTTATGGCTAGAAATATGGCTATTAGACCATTGGGACCGCGTCGTAATGGACAAAAATGCATTAATGGATTCTTGCCCGTTGGAAAGATCTATTACCTAGTTGTCTACTTATTCCATCAAGCCTTGCACCGAGAACACTTTTTCCACCCGTGATTATCTGAGCTCACATATTAGTTGATTTCACTCAGTGATCATCGAGCTATCGCCATCCATATCGTTGCATCGAGTAGTTTCTCTTCAACCTAAGATAGTCAGCCACGAGCGTGTATGTTCGAAGAACTTAGCGCGGTTGAAGAGTCTGTGAAGGAGATTCTCATCGACCTCATGACTAAAAAGGTAATGTTTGTGAGCATACAAGCTTCATCGATGAGAGGAGTGCAAGCCTCTCCGTTGACTACTCGTCGATCCGGACCATCCTGAGCTACAACTGAGAAAAGAACCAAGCATAGAGATGACTTGGTGAATGTGAAGTTATTACCATCCATCCTACCCGAGTACATCTCACCCCTGGCCAGTGTAGTGAGTCGCGACAGTGTTCTAAGGGACTTAGACTACACCATTATCACTACGTATCTCTCGAAGGGGATACAGGCAGTAAGACCACAGCTAGAAAGGATTTTAACATTGAAGATTAGTGACTATAACCTAGGAGACCGTAAGAGCTATGGCATGATCACACCTCACAAATACTTGACCAAGATGAAGGGAAGGAAGAGGAAAATCATCCCTTAGTCGTGGACTATGAACCTCGCGCAGTCCACCCTTTTGAATGTACTGAAGATTCCACATTTTGGAAGGCACCAGAAGGTCAACGCCTGCATTAAGCTCCCACTGTCATGCTTCCACGGTGGCTATATGTTGTTGGACAGATGTATCATTGTTGATACGGCACTGATCCATAGGATCACTGGACTGAGCATGCAGAGACCAGACCCACAATACTTCTACCCAGGAAAAACTATAGACCACGCCTTAGCACAAAAAATTAAAGAAACATACGATGATGTTGAGAAGGGGACGCAAGGCTACAAGGTAGCCTCCATCCAGAATGGTGCAGTGCACCTAGCATGCCAATTAATTGCAGGAAAGCTAGTAAGAAAGAACATATCCACGTAGGTTACAGGGTTTGTCATTGACCTCGGTGGGAAATGAGTGGAAGGCCTACAGATGAACTGGGCGAAGTACCCAGTTAACCAACTAGAACTAGATTTCCGTTAAACTCAGGATCATGGATATGAGTTTCACTTCAGCTAGCTCCTGATCCTCATCGTGTTTACTGCTTGGGAGATGGCGAAATGTGCGACCTTCCCTGAGATCGAGCCATTCGAGCTACTTGTTGCAAAGTTCACCACGCTCTAGTATTCGATCAATATGGGAAAGCAGTGGAAGTCAAACCTAGTATTTCATACCTACTACCAGCAACTTAGGAGGGCTATTGAGTCCTTCCCTCGTATGACGTCGAACACCCTAGAAAGGTTCAGGCCTCTTATGAAGTTCCAGGAAGATAGGAATTTTATTTATATTACTGTGTGCGCCGATGAAAGCAAAGAAGAACTTCAGTACTACTACAAGCTCACTACAGAGGGCATGGAAGAAATCATTAAATACTAGCCTGCATAAATCCTTATCCCTACTAACCTCGCAGAGTTTTTTGACCTGGACCTCATTGGAAACCTGGTGGTTACTCGCGAATAGTATGATGCCCCAAGCAGCAGCAGGAAGAAGAATAAGCAAGATGTATAGGAAGTACACAACTCATCAGACGATACCACATCTAAGTCACCTAGCGGAGGAGGTGATGATGAAGTGAACAGAGAGGAAAAAGAACAAGAAGAAGATAAGAAAGGTGAAGTAACACGACCACAAAACCTCCCTGATGACACTGATCCATCTAAGAAAAGGAAGGCTTCCCCCACGAAACCTTCATCGCGGAAGAAGTCCAAATCCAATAAACCAAAGATGTAGAATGTACTCATGGTCGAAGACTTCGACTTCATTATTTCAGCTATAGGAGATGCCTCAGAAGAGATTTTCCAAAGAAGCGAAGAAAAACAAGAAGCCATGTACGATAGAATTGAAGCAGAACTAAGAGGTGTACAACAAGCCCTTTATTCAAGCCACGCAGTGTCCACTGTGCCCTCGCCCTCAGAAGAACCAGAGTTGGGAGATGAGCATGCTCAACTCCATAGACTAGCTTATGTGACTGAATCCCACCTTCATCGAGCACAAGATGAGAAAGACTAGGCCACAGTGGCCCTAAAACAAGCACATGAGGAAATTATAGAGCAATGCAGGATTGTGCAATAGGAGAGAGACACCCTTCAAGGGAAGTTCGATGAAGAGAGAGCGCAGATATAGCAGGAGAAAGAAAAACTGCTCGCAGAGCAGGTCAGAGTAAAATAAGCAGTCAACAGAGAACTTCACTCTATGACGGGCTTAGAGAAGAAGGAGGAAGAACCAGTAGAACACCAAGTAGCACAGCTCGCAGAAATCATCCAACAACTTCAACAGAGAATCACAGATCTGGAGCTAAGAACAGTGCCCAGTACTCTGGAGGATTTGTGAGATCAAAGAGAAGCGACTACTTGAGGTGCAATTGAAAGAATCAAGGGCCTCACCATGGAATGTAAACAATTGATTGATCGCAATGCCCAAAATTATGAGCAACTCACCAAGGATCCTGAATTGAAGGCACTGGAGTCACAACACTAAGAGGAGAAGCAGCAAGTAAAAACAGTATAGGCACAGTTGAATCCCCTGTCAGCCATTGAGAGGATGAAGCAATCCCAAGAACATCACACTTCCTAGCAGAAGGTCCACACCATTCAGAGAGAAAAGTTATGGAAGTAACTTAGAGGCTCCAACCAATGCAGAACAAGGCTTACCAACTATTCACAGAGATCGAAGGTCGAGGAGCAAAACTAGAGAAGGTTGTCACTGCATCAGAACAACGCTTAGAGGGACCTGTCAATAAAGCAATAATCCAAGAGTTCACTAAGAAGGAGGTCATGGAACAAAAACAGGTCGAAGCCGCTTGAGGCTTTTGAGGCAGAACTACCCAGATCAAAGTGACTCGGAACGATTCATAGGTGAGTGTTGGGGGCTTGTTGGCCCTTGACCAAGTTTTGAGGATCCTTGGTCATTTTTGACCATTTTGGGACTTCGACAGGCTGTCGAAGGTGGAGCACAAATCGAAGTGGAGATTGCAAGATCTTGGCCCCTTTTTAGGGATTTTTGGGTTTTGGTCTTATGTAATGGGTATGGGGATGTCAACCCATGGGTTTACCCATGCTTAGGCCTATTTTGTAATGAATAAATAAGTATCTAGGCGATGTAAGAAGGGACAAGTGTGCTAAGTGAAAATGACCGTAAGAGGCTTGGTGTGTATCATATGTTGAGACTTGCAAAGCTAAGTGCAAGTTGTCTGTAGTGCTTTGTGCATAGACTGTGGAAGGCTTTGTGTTGTAACTCAAGGAAGGAGGATCTAGCGAGGTGTGCAGATCTCCTGTCCTCTGCGGAGTTGATTTGGAGGCTTTGTGCATGTAAGAAGATTGAAAGAAGCTAATAAAGAAGATGAAGAGTTGGTGGACGTATCCCCAGGGAGGGGGTGAATCATGTATATCCTGTGTTGTGAATGCTTTGTGATTTTGGTTGTTCTTTTGTTTATGTAATTTAATTCTTAGTGCGATGTTAGATGATAGATGAATCTGATATGATAGCTTAGTGCTGAATAATGTGAATGAATGCTAGATCTGATCTCTTTTGGTATGCTTAGTGCTTGAGTTTATTGAATCTATGTGAATGTTGCGTTGATCTGTTGTTAGGGTTTAGCTTCTCCGTGAACTAAGACTTAATATTAATGAACTGTAATTACTAAGTGCTCTGTTAAGGTATTACAATCATAGATCTATGTCCTAGCTAAGGTTGCATAGATCTGAGTCCTACAACCACCCCTGCCTCTACCTCGGGTGAGACTTTATCTGCTTCATAGGTGTTGCCGAAAGGGTCGGTAGTTACGGTTTTGTTGGTGCGTTGTTGTAGCATTGAACCCTGGGTCTACCCTCGTGCCAACAGTTTGCATCTAAACATGATCAAGGTGGGAGGCATTCTCCAAAAAATAAATATATATGTAGTGTGTGTGGGGTGGGAGGGTGGCCTAAAACACCCAACGCTAGAATAATGCACACCTAAATCGTAGGCTTTGATATCAATTGATGAAAATATATACCAAATATTATAATAAAGCTCGGAAATTCATAAAAAAAAACTAAAAAACAATGAATATATAAGAATAAATGCCTAGCTTTATTCATATGGTCAAAGGCATTTTGTACTTATACAATGGGCTCACTCAAACTATCCATCTAACTGAAATAAATAATAAACTAAATGCATGTAGATTGAAGGATGAAATAAAATATCAATAGAGGCATATGCATGCAACTCAAAGGATAAAAGAAAAGATAAATAAATTCCATATGCATGCAACTTGAAGGTTGAATAATGTAATTACCTATATTTTCACACTGCTAGAAAATTGGAAGACACCCTCAAGGGAGGTGCATTTTTGGTGACACACCTTTCTTGGGGAGTGCACCCTAACATTCTGTTAAGAACCAAATATCAAAATAGCATAAAAAGAACCTCAGAATAAGTACTCAACACCTTGAAAAAGCTAGAATTTCAGATAATAAGCTTCTTTGAGGGGGCAACCTCCTTAAACACCACATAAATTTCCAAATACAAGATGATTCCAAATGAAAAGGTCTCCTTCGTATATATAGGAGACTAGGAGGTACATTTACAGCTAATGGACCTAAGACGACATAAATAAAATAACATTAGTAATTTAATATGCCCCAATTAAGGGGTAATGTGCCACTATTTAGGGCTTAACATGCCCCTCCCCTTTAGACAAGTGTTGTCTGCAACGCTTGAGTAATTCTGGATGCTTCTGTATAAAAGACTCATCTTCCCAAGTGGAAGATTCAACAGGTAGTTTCCTCCACTTAATGAGATACTCTGAAATGGATTTATTCCTCAACTGGAGAATTCTTATTTCAATGATAACTTCAGGCTCCAATATAATTTTTCCTTCCTCATCAAGTTCTGGAAATATAGTTTGAACTGGGATCTTGTCACCTATAACCTTCTTTAAGCATGAAACATGGAAAACTGGGTGTACTCATGAAGATGCAAGAAACTCCAATTTGTATGCCATAGTACCAATCCTTTGCAACAACTTAAAAGGGACATAATACTTTGGTGATAACTTATTATCCTTATTGGCTTTCTTGAGGGAAATCTGTTTGTATGGTTGTAGTCTTAAAAACACCAAATCCCCTACTTCAAAAATTCTTTCACTATGATGTTGATC
>ML819198.1:7471-19577 GCA_009831015.1 Picea engelmannii
GCGACATGAAGTGTCGAGACACTTGGCCACAGGAATGCCGAAATGCCGAAACCCGATTTAAAGGCAAGATTAATAAAGTTCATCCAACGGTGCAGATAAACTTGAATATGATCGGAGGGCTACTGTTCTCTCTCACAATTAATTGATCAGTTACGAATCAGTTAGCAAAACTGATTCATGATTCCTGATCGGTTGGCATTTCAGTTTCTTAGATGGTTTTCTTTTGCCGAAGAAGATGCAAAGTGTAACTACTGTGGGTGTTGTGCATAAAAGAAAAATAGAGAGACTGTGCGTGGTTGATCGTTCTGGATGAAAAATGAATTAAACTGTAAGAAAGGGAAAATCATAGGAGGCGCAATGTGAGACTGAGAATATGCGCAGTGTGAGATAAAACTAAGAGAAGAGTAACATATGAGGAAAAGACTTGAAGCAGAGAAGAATGACAGAACAAGTTGAAGCAGAGCAGATTTGCAAAACAGACAAAGGAAGAGAAGAATTGCAGAACAGTTAGAAGAAGACCAAATTTACAGAATAGTGAAGAAGTGGTAAGAATCGATTTATCTGTGTAGTTGATTGTTTATTTATTTATTCATTTATATTCAAGGGTGGTTGGGAGGTGCTAGGGAGGACTGTTGTCCTCAGAGGTTCAAGTGGGAGCTTGAACACAGGGAGTTGTAACTTCCATCTAGTTGTAGCCAGAGAAACCAGGGTGGCAGGGTGGTGCAAGGGAGAACAAGTGTTCTCTGTTATACATGTTGGAGCCTATGTAACTGGAAGTTGGTGTTGGAACATTAAGGGAGTTGGTGCTTCCTTCTAGTGGGTGCTAGAGAAACCCGAGAGTTGGTGCTCTCAAACAAGTTGCAGCTTGTAAAACAGAGGTAGCAGCCTCACATTGAGTTGGTGCTCAATTATAGATGATGTACAGAACTTAAAAGACTGCCTATCATTTCGAAGAAGAAGAGGTTTTCTCCCTTTATGGGTTTCCTCGTGAAAATCTGTCTCTGTGTATACCTTATGTGTGACTGATGCTCTTTACTTTTACTGTCCATATGTTGTATAATGTTGATGATCACTTGAAGAAATATTAAGAATGTTTTAATAGACTTAAAATTGTTTAAGCACAATAACGACTGATTCACCCCCCCCCCCCTCTCAGTTGTCTTAGTAATTTAAACAATTTATGGCCTTTTGAAGTCGATTGGGTCTTAAAATTTACCCTCCATTATTTGTCCTGTAACTTCCTCATAAAATCTTCGTTTGACGAACAATTTACACCATTAGAAATCTCTCTCCAGGCTCTTTCATTTGGGCTGAAAAGACATAGGTTACCTTGGTATAATCTGTTCTCAGGGTTTTTGAGTAGCTAAAAACGTTGTTTAGGGCCTCAAAAACGCGCTGCAAAAAGATGACCTTCAAACAGTATAAAATGTCGCAGAAATTCGGTGGTTTTATGTTGTTGTACACCATCCAAACAACTTCGTGCGCACAAATTTGAACATGTACACCCATATTTAGCATGCGTAGAAACACCATAAGGTAGCGCATGCTCCACACACCTATAACCAATGTGGATCACTTCTGTGTCGCGCCAATAATTGGTGTGCACTACTTTTGGGTCGTGCACCAATATCCACCGTGCACAATTTTGGTTCTTACACTAATACCTGTTGCGCGAAATTTTTTGTGTGTCGTGTGCTAATATTCCGTGCACATTTCACTTTATGCGTTGCACCATGTCGAAAATTAATATGCCCCCACCGTGCACCAATACTCTGCGTGCACCCTTAATTAAATTGTTGTGCGACAACATATACCCACATTGTGCGCGCACCAACAAAATTCCTCTGCGCTTTTTCAATACTGCGCACACCACGCACACCATTATTATGTGTATGCACACCGCACGTGCCAGTATTATGCATGCGCCACTCAATCCACACCGCGCAATGCTAAATTTAGTGCACACACACGCGCGTGAAAATCTTCCACACATTACCACTCTGCATTGCGCAACACCAAAATTAAGTGTGCACTCCCACTCACCAATATTTTTTTCACATTACCACTCTGCACTATACAGTGCCAAATTTTAAGTGCGCACACCCACGTGCCAATATTTTCCGCGCAATTTCACTCTGCACCACACAATGCCAAATTTTAGTGCGAGCACCCGCACACCAATATTTTTCCGCGCAATGTCAGTCTGCATCGTGTAGCACCAAATTTTAGCGCGTGCACCCGCGCCAATATTTTTCATGCAATGCCACTCTACACCGCGCAATGCCAAATTTTAGTTCATGCACCCGCATGCCAATATTTTTCTTCGCGATGCCACTCTGCACCGCGCAACGCCAAATTTTAGCGCGCTAACCCGCGCACCAATAGTTTCCGCGCAATGTCACTCTGCATCGCACAACGCCAAATTTTAGCGTGCGCACTAGTGCGCCAATATCTGTCCGCGCAATGCCACTCTCCACCGCGCAACGCCAAATTTTAGTGTGCACACCCACACGCCAATATTTTTCCACATATCACAAGATTTTCACTACGCATCATGCATTTTTAGTGCGCCCACCTACACACATTCATTTTTATGCGCATCAATTCCTCGTGAATTCTGCTGCCGAAATTTGGGCTTTTCCCTAAATTTTTCCCAATTTTTACCATAGACATTCTACAACTATTAAATTTGTTCAATTTCACCCTGATAACACCAATTCAACCTTTGCAACAACAAATCGTTGTTGGTTGACATTTCTGGAACAAATTTTTCCCAAACTAAATTCACAAATTGAGAATTTTAAATCAACTAATCTCGCTCCATCTATCATGGCTTCCCTATAACTTCAAATTCGACCAATTCCAGGTCTAAATTTGCTGAAATAGATATTAAATCAAGAATATCTCACCACTTTGCCAAATTTCTCAATTTTCCCATGAATTTAATAATAGGAATTGGGGCTTTTTCCCAACTCCACGACGTTGCTTCTAAATTTTACCATGGATGCTATGTAACTTGAAATTTAGCCACTTTGAAATAATTCTCTATGGAATTTTGTTTCAATTCCACTTGCTCGGCCCATCCAGGCTTAGTGTTGAAGACTGGAGCTCTGATACCATATTGTAACATCTCCAGCATCCAACTGGGCTATGCCACGTAAAATTTCCGAACTGTACGGAAATTAAACATATACACACATAAACTCTTGCGGAACTTTATATATAAAACTTAAAATAGACAAATACATTTTGTAAATGCACATATTCATACGAAAATAACAGTAAACACATACATGCAACATAGACAGACATTACTCATAAATATAAAAACATGTATAAACCACAAACAAGAAAAACCCATAAAAATAAACGCATACATAATAATGCAGCATGTAATTTAACACAAAATTGACACTTATCTTGGTAAAAATATAACCAACCACGTGCAGACCTTCCACAAACCTCCTAGCCTTAGACCATGCTACTCATCACTCTCAGCAGTGGGTCACCCCCAAGCTGGGACTAAACTCCACCCAGGTAAAGGGATTCCTAACTAGGCTAATGTATCTCAGACAACAGGAAAGACTCTGTCACAGGTGCCTACTCAAACTAATATCCTGCAGTCCCTCATTCACCACATGCATGTCCCACCCCAGAAAGTGTGCCCCTTCTCTGCTCAACAGTCCTTCGGTTGCCCCACTTCCTTTCAAGGCTTCAACAACAGGTTAGACAGGAAGTCTCAGAGCCTTGTAGTTGTAGTTTGCCACCTTCGAGAATTAATTCCCAACAATTCTCTCACCTAGAGATATTTTCTCACAGGCCTGATAACCCACCTCTTCAATCTTCCACAGGCCTGACAACTCACTTCTTCAATCCAGCTCCTAAGCTAACCAGGTATTGATACTGGTACAGGTATGGGTACGGGTACATGTACAGGAAGGTATGAAGGACAATTGAATGAGTGAATGATGATGGAATGCATGAATGGAAAAATGAACTAAGTCCAAACTATATGTATGCATGTTCCCAACTTGACACTTGTCATGTTGGGAGCTATTTTGGCCCACTTGTCCCCATCCTTAGAACTTAGGATAAAATAATTATCCATACTTTATACTTTAAGGAATATTAATATAATATTCCGTTTTGGCTTAAGCTCCCTAGATTATCCATTTTCCTTAACTTTTATCCCCCCCCCTTCCCTAACTAGTGGAGTTTAGTCCCCCATACTCTTTTATTGTGGTCAGTCTACACGCAACGATGTATTATATTAATGATAATACATATACAAAAATAGGTTCATTGGCCTTTAGCATCTAGGCTCTCAGGCCTAATTCCACACATTAGCCTCCTAGCTTATAATAACTGGCTCACTAGCCTATAAAACACAACATATACACAAAGGCTCCCTGGCCTCAAAATCACGCGCACTTAAGTTTGTTGTGTGCGGTATCCTCGAATGTGCACACTTCATCATTTTAGTGCACAATACATGTGTGCACTATACCATGGAAGGTGCATACAAAAATGATATCAAACATTTCACCAGCTTAAGTACATTTTCATTTACATTTATAGTTGGGGTTCGGCCTAGGGGTATTACACCCCCCATTCAAGATGTGTAATCTCATCATCAAATTCGTGATATATTTTTACATAAGTAAATTTATTCAGATTATCAAATTGTGTCTCAACAGTTTTCTCATTCTTGAAGGATTCAAGAAAAATTACATCTTTGGAAAGAATGATTTTTTTGTTTACCCCATCATAAAGACAGTATGTCTTGGTGATATTTGAGTACCCCAAGAATACGCACTTCCAACTCCTTCATAAATCTCATTTATTTGCTCCTTAGGAATTAAGGCATAGCAGGTGGAACCAAAGACCCTGAGATGCCTCATCGAAGGAATGTGGCCATACCACATTTCATAAGGAGTCTTATTTTCAAGAGCATAAGATGGAAACCTATATTTCAAATAAATTGCACATAGAATTGCATCAACCCAAAACATCAATTTTACATTTTCTAAAAACATCATGGAATGAACCATATTTAGGAGAGTCATATTCATTCTTTCAATAACACCATTTTGTTGAGGATTGTATGGAACCGTGGTTTGATGTTTGATCCCATGTTGACGAAGATAGTTTTAAAATTCATTAAATGTATATTCTCTTCCATTATCAGTATGAAGAGAGCCAATATGAGATTGAGTTTCATTTTGAAAGTTTCAAAGCTTGTGATTTATCTTTCAACAAGTACATCCAACATGTCCTAGTGTAATCATCAATAAAATACATGATGTATTTATTTCCATTACCACATGGAATATGCATGTGGCCACACAAATCAGAATGTATCAGTGCAATTTTTCTACATGCTCTAGAAGTAGAATCATGAAACAGTTGTTTGTTATTCTTTCCAAGGATACAAGCATCACATTGCTTCAAGTTCCTAGGAATAGTAGGAAAACCAGAAACACCATTCTTTTCAACAATTGAAGGTGTCATAATTAATGTGACCAATTATAGCATGCCACAAGAGACTAGATGGCATTGTACCTTCATCGTGATGAGAGAAGTATGCAGAATTTTGTGCATGGAAAGATATCCCTTTCAACTTCAATAGTCTTCCATCTTCCACTCTGGCCATAACGATCGTGTTGTCAGAATCCTTCCTTATTTCAAATTTTCCACTAAAGATATGAATAAAGTGGCCTTGTTATCGGATGTGCAAAAGAGACAGCAAGTACCTTCGCAGCTCAGGAAGATAGAGCACATCATGTAGAAGAAAATCTGGGAGTCTAGGCAATTTAAGCCTGATGGTGCCAATTCTCAAAGGTTTGAGATTTGATTTATCTACAAAATAAACTATGCCATCTACATTGTCATTGAGATATTCAAAAAAGTCTCTCGAAAGGTCATGCGACAGGTTTCACCTGTCTCGCACATCCATACATCTTTCCAAGAAGCAAATGAAGTGTTAAGAAAATCCTTAGTTACTCCTATATTGCAAAGGGAAACAATATAATGAGCAGATTTAGGTGCTTTACCTTTTGCCAAATATGATGGTTTACCTTTGTCTTCTTTCTTATTTTGTTTGTCTTTAATCTTCTCCCATGGGATTTTCCAATTCTTTGCTTCATTGACCCATTATTTCTGCATTGGTCACAGTGAAGATTAAATATCTTGCTTTGGTTGTGTCTACCCCCACTACCTCTGGAATCCTTTCTTACACATCCTCTTTTACTTCTCACCTAGAAGAATCATGTGATTTATTCTTCCCTTTATGAGCAAGGCACACGTTCTCACCAGTGGACTGAGATGACTTCTTTCCAAATCTTTTCTCACGTTTTGCAACTTTTTCCACCAAAGTGTCAAATGTGATGGATTTCATTTGACCACTAGCTTGCAGGGATTCGAGGTAGTGAGAATATGTAGGGTATAGGGCCTTAATGAAGGTTATGAGAGGAAGTTCTATATTCACTCCAGTGACATCAATGTCATGCATTATGGCTTTGATCTCAAAATCCAAAGTGATGGAATCATCATTCTTCAACTCTAGGTTGAAGAGATTCACCACCAATTGTATGAGTTCCAGATCTAAGTGAGAGTCATACAAATCCTTCAATTTATTCAAAGCACTATAGGAGTCATTAATGGAAACAATATGGCAGCTCTCCTCTTCACTTATTGTTGCAACAACACGTCATATGTTTTTTTTTCTTTGTCCTTCCATATGGAACATTCCTTATTTGATGTAGGTATGGTCAATCTACTACTCTTCCATTACCCTTCTCATTCAACTTCTTCACTAATTTATTATGCCTCACAAATTCCATCCCACAAATCGTTAAATATTAGAGTATGTTTGATCTTTTTGTACCATTTTCGGTAACTTTCTTTGTCAGTTAGCACCATGCCAATGATGTACATAAGAGAATGCATATTCCAATATTCGATATTCCAGAGGTGATTCTACCACCTTGACAAGAAAATATTGAACCTCCAATGGCCATAGAAGAAGAATGAACAATTCAGTTTCCCAAACAAATAATGGAATGATTCCTTTGATCTATGCATACACAAGAATGTTGGTGTTATTTATGCTTTGAATTCACAACAAACTAGGTGCAAGGAGGACCAATGTGGATTTCTCAAAGAGGTTACAAATGAAAAAACAAAATATTATGCCCAAATTCTTTCATGCAGAGTCTATCAAAAGAAGGCGACATGCCACAGTTTCGAATGCAGGGAATACCGAACTCACTGGCCACATATCATTTTCAATACTTGATACGTTATAGTCGTATATTTGAAGGTCTAAAATCACCCACAAACAAAGACAATAGTTGCTCCAACGTTTAATGTCAAATTTTTGGACAGCTAATTTATGAGCAATAACGAAAGGCAAAGACTAAGCACAAGAAACATGTAATTGCAAACTAAGATGTTGATATTATATCCCCCGGGTGTAGGGATCATAAGACACACATTAAAGGACTTGAGATATGGTGATTTCCAAGGGTGTGATAATGCAAATGAGTTCAATCCTGATCATTTCAGAGATGGAGTAGCATAGCAGCAGTTGTAGGAAATCATCCATCAGCCTTAATTCCCTTTTCAAGTGGGTTGTGAGTGTGCATTGGCCATAATTTTAGTCAGTACAACATATTGATCAAATTAAAAAAATTTCATTTGACAGATGACGAATTCCTACTAAAACTATGAGAAATAGCTCAGACAATGGGAAATGATGATCAGTCAGTCGATAACAGCAAAAGCTTTGATCTCACGATTGAATGTGATATCAGTCATCGATTCATCAACTCTTTCCAACTTCTACAATGATAATTAAAACTCGGATTTCAACCTTCCAGGTCGAATTTAACTCTACAACATTGTAGATTGGCTCCATTGAGCCTCTCAAACAATTCAGGGTCAACTAGATCTCGAAATTTTCCCATGAATTTGAAGAATTTATCTATGGTTATCACCGTTTTTCCACAAATTCGTCGCAGATTGAAATTTGTGACAACGAATTTGTCCAAATTCACATTGGTTCTTGGCCCATATGGGTCCAGTATTGAACCAAAAGATTTGATAACATATTGTAACGTTCCCATATTCCAACTAAGGAACATTACGTGTGGAATACACATTAATATTAAGATATGTTCAATAATTTCCTATAGCTTACCAACACACACATATTTAACCATTTGACTTATACATCATTTTAAATGCATCTAACAACATATAATAAAAATGTGAATGCACTAGCTCAAGCAAATAACAAACACACAACATTCATATAAATTATTTGCACGATGGAATAAACATAATAACATAACATAGAACTTATTTGTATGCATAATAACCAACTAAATGCATACGAATGATGAACCTCCCAGTCATAGGTGTTGTTGTTAATTTCATTCAACAACATGCCACCCCCAAGTTGAGTGTTAGGGACCTAAGCTCCCTAACCCCTCACGTAGGTAGAATAATATAATTCTGTGTAATAAAGGCCAATATTAATAAGGCCTAGAAATAAGGAAGAATAAGTCAAATGTAAAAAGACATAATAGAAGCTTCCGCTTCTAGAAGGATCTTCCTCTAGATTGTTCTTTTGGATATATAGATTTAGTATAAATAGAAGTAGAGGGTGTGAGAAATATTGTCTTGGATATTATTGTAATAGAGCTCTGCTCTGTTGGAGGTTTCCCCCTCGAAGAGGCAAGTGAATATTGCTCTCAGTAATCAAAGTGCTCTTCTGGTGTTATTATGGTATTATTGTGGTATTGTTCTGGTTATATCATTGTTTTTCTACCATTTCTAGCTAATTATTTTTGTTTTGCATACTATTTTATATCTAGAATACTCCAAGTGGTATCAGAGCACCTTCCTTGGAAAAAAATTGTGGGTTAATTTTTTTTTTTTTAGGATAGAGACTATTCTGGCATCTTAAAGCTACAAATATATGTCGTTATGCACATAAACCCATGGTCGGGGATTCATACATGCAGGAAATACAAGTGGTACTTAAGCGCACATCTTTTGGCCACCCTTGTAACCCATGTTGGTACCCCTTCGAGTGGTAGCACATCAGACAACACTTGTATATGTATCGACCTAGATCTCTTGAATCCCTCCATAGATAAATCGATCGACCGCCTAACTGTTGTAGTGCCACCGAGAACAACACATGGGAAGACACTCTCGAGTACCTGGGTAGTCGGGTAGTACGACTAAGGGTGAGGTCTAGCCTCCTCAGTTGGTGCCCTGAGATATTGGTTCAAGTACTATTGTTGGACCCCGCTAGTATATCAGAGAGCTATAGCACAGGGAAAACCCTTTTATGTAGAACCCTTGAATACCCTAACCCTTGGGACGAAATAAAAAAAAGAACAGACAAGATCTATTGCCGCACAACTGTGTCATCTGCATTTGGATTGCGAAATTACTACACATTTCTTCCTATTGAGAATTTGGGAATTTTTTCACTGTAGTATTCTTCAATCCGACACACTTATTTGGGACCTATCCCACTGGGTTCCTCTCTTCGCCCTAATTCCAGTGATACCTATAATTTTTGACCCACATTTTTTTGTGGAGTCGACCAGTCTCTGACACCCTAATTTGGCTCCTATCCCTTTGGATCTGCCTTTTCTCCCTGATCACAGTGGTACCTATCATTTGATGCCCTTTTTTCTTCATGGTCCCACCCATCCCTCCAGACACCTTTTGTTTCCCCTATACCATTTTCCTGCTCCTTTGTCCAAATGACTACCACACAAGCCCAAGACCTTAATGCCTTGATTGCTGAAAACCATCAGAAAAAGGATGCCATCAAGTAGCTCAATTCCAACATTAGCTCCATCAATTCAACTATTGAGATCCTCAAGAACGAATGTTCCCACATCAAAGACCTCAAGGAACAATGTTCCCACATCAAAGACCTCAAGGAACAATGTTCCTACCTCAAAGACCTCAAAGAACACTTCCTAGGCCCTTCCCAGATACCTTCCTGTTTTGAAAAACCATTTTATCAGGATGACCATGACTCTTCCCATTACCAAAGCCCTTATACTACCCACTTTTCCCGAGACCTTCGCCCTCCTCGAATTGAGGTGAACAAATTTGATGGATCAGATCCTACATGTTGGGTCACCCAAATGGAACATTATTTCTCTTTGCATGGAATTACTGATGATTTAGCCAAGCTTCGTTATGGTGTCCTACATCTAGATCTGAAATGATGGCAATGGTGGCAATGGCAAAAAAAATCATGCCAAGGGTATCTTGCTTGGACACAGTTTGTGGCCTAAATTTATGACCACTTTGACTTTGACACCCACCATTTAAGTCGTTTGACCAAGTTAAAGTAGTCTAGAACAATGGAAGACTTTATTGCCGCATCTGAGAACTTGTCTTTAAGAACAGAGGGCATGTCAGATGCTTTCTTTAGGGAATGCTTTATAAGTGGCCTCAAAGATGAAATTTGTGCCCATGTTCTCATGGCACGCCCCCAGACTTGGTTGGAAGCTACTCAACGAGCCAAGGAATCCCAACATATTGTGTCCTCCCAGACCTGCAAACTCTCCTTTCCTCCTCGCACTAAACCCACCCATTTTTCCCCTTCTGCAACTCCCCTCAAGATCCAGAAATTAACCAAGGCTGAAGTGGTTGAACATCAACTCAATGTTCTTTGTTATAATTGTGATGAAAAATATTTTCTTGGGCACAAGTGTAAGGAACAAAAGATTTTTATGGTTGTGACTGAGGATCTTTCTAAAGAATATGTTTTTGTTCTACATGTGGAGGAACTACCACCGCCATATGACCTAACCCCACTCTCTGACCCACCCGAAGTTGAACTAGTGATTTCACTTAATGCCCTCACTGGCTTCTCTACTCCCCAGGCTCTCAAATTAATTGGTTACATCAAAAATAAAAAAGTCATCATCCTTGTGGACAGTGGTAGCACCCATAACTTTATTCATCATCGCATTTCCCAAGAAGTCAATTGTTACATCCATGCAGTCAATAATTTTCAAATCATGATTGCCAATGGTGGTTCCATGAAATGTGGGGGACGATGTGAAAATGTGTGACTCCAAATTGGTCAGTATCACCTGAAATCTCATATGTTTTCTATATACATGTGGTTGTAAAATTGTGCTTGGTGTCGAATGGTTACGTACTCTCAGTCCCATTCTCATGGATTTTAAGGAATTAACAATGCAATTCCAACAGGAGGGCCAACAATATAAGTTTTAATGCATCACAGAAGGCTCCCCTGAGATCATCAGTTCTCGTCGCATGGAAAATATCCTCAAAAAAATTCATTCAGGAATTATCTCCCAACTCCACTCCATTCATGCTTTTACGACACCTTATGTGCATCCCGGCCTCCAATCTATCCTCTCCCACCACCAAGTTGCTTTTACCACCCCCAAATAACTTCCACGTTCATGTGGCTTCGATGATCATTCCATCCCTCTCATCCTATGCAGTCTTCCTCCCAATGTTCAGCCTTATCTTCATCTCTTTGCCTAGAAGAATGAAATTGAGAAAAAAATTCATGAATTACTCGAAGCCGGTGTTATCCATCCCAGTACTAGCCCCTATTCTTCTCTTGTGGTCATGGTACTCAAGAAAGAAGGTACTTGGCACATGTGTCCTAATTTTCGAGTCCTCAACAAACTCACAATCAAAGACAAATTCCCCATTCCTGTCATTGATGACCTCTTGGATGAATTGAGTGGTGCTAAGTATTTCACCAAATTGTATCTGCGTTATGGCTACCACTATATCCGCATGAAATAAAAAGACATTCCCAAGATGAAATTTCGCACTCATGAGGGTCATTATGAATTCTTGGTAATGCCCTTTGGATTGTGTAATGCCCCTTCCACTTTCCAAAGTCTTATGAATCATGTCTTCTGTCCTTTTCTTCGTCATTTTGTCTTAGTTTTCTTTGATGATATTATCATCTATAGTAAAACTTGGTCATCTCATCACTCCCATGTGAATCAAGTTCTTCATCTCCTCTCTAAGCACCAAATTTTCCTCAAACATTATAAATGTCCCTTTTGTGCCT
>ML819198.1:19677-59723 GCA_009831015.1 Picea engelmannii
AAGGACAATTGAATGAGTGAATGATGATGGAATGCATGAATGGAAAAATGAACTAAGTCCAAACTATATGTATGCATGTTCCCAACTTGACACTTGTCATGTTGGGAGCTATTTTGGCCCACTTGTCCCCATCCTTAGAACTTAGGATAAAATAATTATCCATACTTTATACTTTAAGGAATATTAATATAATATTCCGTTTTGGCTTAAGCTCCCTAGATTATCCATTTTCCTTAACTTTTATCCCCCCCCCTTCCCTAACTAGTGGAGTTTAGTCCCCCATACTCTTTTATTGTGGTCAGTCTACACGCAACGATGTATTATATTAATGATAATACATATACAAAAATAGGTTCATTGGCCTTTAGCATCTAGGCTCTCAGGCCTAATTCCACACATTAGCCTCCTAGCTTATAATAACTGGCTCACTAGCCTATAAAACACAACATATACACAAAGGCTCCCTGGCCTCAAAATCACGCGCACTTAAGTTTGTTGTGTGCGGTATCCTCGAATGTGCACACTTCATCATTTTAGTGCACAATACATGTGTGCACTATACCATGGAAGGTGCATACAAAAATGATATCAAACATTTCACCAGCTTAAGTACATTTTCATTTACATTTATAGTTGGGGTTCGGCCTAGGGGTATTACACCCCCCATTCAAGATGTGTAATCTCATCATCAAATTCGTGATATATTTTTACATAAGTAAATTTATTCAGATTATCAAATTGTGTCTCAACAGTTTTCTCATTCTTGAAGGATTCAAGAAAAATTACATCTTTGGAAAGAATGATTTTTTTGTTTACCCCATCATAAAGACAGTATGTCTTGGTGATATTTGAGTACCCCAAGAATACGCACTTCCAACTCCTTCATAAATCTCATTTATTTGCTCCTTAGGAATTAAGGCATAGCAGGTGGAACCAAAGACCCTGAGATGCCTCATCGAAGGAATGTGGCCATACCACATTTCATAAGGAGTCTTATTTTCAAGAGCATAAGATGGAAACCTATATTTCAAATAAATTGCACATAGAATTGCATCAACCCAAAACATCAATTTTACATTTTCTAAAAACATCATGGAATGAACCATATTTAGGAGAGTCATATTCATTCTTTCAATAACACCATTTTGTTGAGGATTGTATGGAACCGTGGTTTGATGTTTGATCCCATGTTGACGAAGATAGTTTTAAAATTCATTAAATGTATATTCTCTTCCATTATCAGTATGAAGAGAGCCAATATGAGATTGAGTTTCATTTTGAAAGTTTCAAAGCTTGTGATTTATCTTTCAACAAGTACATCCAACATGTCCTAGTGTAATCATCAATAAAATACATGATGTATTTATTTCCATTACCACATGGAATATGCATGTGGCCACACAAATCAGAATGTATCAGTGCAATTTTTCTACATGCTCTAGAAGTAGAATCATGAAACAGTTGTTTGTTATTCTTTCCAAGGATACAAGCATCACATTGCTTCAAGTTCCTAGGAATAGTAGGAAAACCAGAAACACCATTCTTTTCAACAATTGAAGGTGTCATAATTAATGTGACCAATTATAGCATGCCACAAGAGACTAGATGGCATTGTACCTTCATCGTGATGAGAGAAGTATGCAGAATTTTGTGCATGGAAAGATATCCCTTTCAACTTCAATAGTCTTCCATCTTCCACTCTGGCCATAACGATCGTGTTGTCAGAATCCTTCCTTATTTCAAATTTTCCACTAAAGATATGAATAAAGTGGCCTTGTTATCGGATGTGCAAAAGAGACAGCAAGTACCTTCGCAGCTCAGGAAGATAGAGCACATCATGTAGAAGAAAATCTGGGAGTCTAGGCAATTTAAGCCTGATGGTGCCAATTCTCAAAGGTTTGAGATTTGATTTATCTACAAAATAAACTATGCCATCTACATTGTCATTGAGATATTCAAAAAAGTCTCTCGAAAGGTCATGCGACAGGTTTCACCTGTCTCGCACATCCATACATCTTTCCAAGAAGCAAATGAAGTGTTAAGAAAATCCTTAGTTACTCCTATATTGCAAAGGGAAACAATATAATGAGCAGATTTAGGTGCTTTACCTTTTGCCAAATATGATGGTTTACCTTTGTCTTCTTTCTTATTTTGTTTGTCTTTAATCTTCTCCCATGGGATTTTCCAATTCTTTGCTTCATTGACCCATTATTTCTGCATTGGTCACAGTGAAGATTAAATATCTTGCTTTGGTTGTGTCTACCCCCACTACCTCTGGAATCCTTTCTTACACATCCTCTTTTACTTCTCACCTAGAAGAATCATGTGATTTATTCTTCCCTTTATGAGCAAGGCACACGTTCTCACCAGTGGACTGAGATGACTTCTTTCCAAATCTTTTCTCACGTTTTGCAACTTTTTCCACCAAAGTGTCAAATGTGATGGATTTCATTTGACCACTAGCTTGCAGGGATTCGAGGTAGTGAGAATATGTAGGGTATAGGGCCTTAATGAAGGTTATGAGAGGAAGTTCTATATTCACTCCAGTGACATCAATGTCATGCATTATGGCTTTGATCTCAAAATCCAAAGTGATGGAATCATCATTCTTCAACTCTAGGTTGAAGAGATTCACCACCAATTGTATGAGTTCCAGATCTAAGTGAGAGTCATACAAATCCTTCAATTTATTCAAAGCACTATAGGAGTCATTAATGGAAACAATATGGCAGCTCTCCTCTTCACTTATTGTTGCAACAACACGTCATATGTTTTTTTTTCTTTGTCCTTCCATATGGAACATTCCTTATTTGATGTAGGTATGGTCAATCTACTACTCTTCCATTACCCTTCTCATTCAACTTCTTCACTAATTTATTATGCCTCACAAATTCCATCCCACAAATCGTTAAATATTAGAGTATGTTTGATCTTTTTGTACCATTTTCGGTAACTTTCTTTGTCAGTTAGCACCATGCCAATGATGTACATAAGAGAATGCATATTCCAATATTCGATATTCCAGAGGTGATTCTACCACCTTGACAAGAAAATATTGAACCTCCAATGGCCATAGAAGAAGAATGAACAATTCAGTTTCCCAAACAAATAATGGAATGATTCCTTTGATCTATGCATACACAAGAATGTTGGTGTTATTTATGCTTTGAATTCACAACAAACTAGGTGCAAGGAGGACCAATGTGGATTTCTCAAAGAGGTTACAAATGAAAAAACAAAATATTATGCCCAAATTCTTTCATGCAGAGTCTATCAAAAGAAGGCGACATGCCACAGTTTCGAATGCAGGGAATACCGAACTCACTGGCCACATATCATTTTCAATACTTGATACGTTATAGTCGTATATTTGAAGGTCTAAAATCACCCACAAACAAAGACAATAGTTGCTCCAACGTTTAATGTCAAATTTTTGGACAGCTAATTTATGAGCAATAACGAAAGGCAAAGACTAAGCACAAGAAACATGTAATTGCAAACTAAGATGTTGATATTATATCCCCCGGGTGTAGGGATCATAAGACACACATTAAAGGACTTGAGATATGGTGATTTCCAAGGGTGTGATAATGCAAATGAGTTCAATCCTGATCATTTCAGAGATGGAGTAGCATAGCAGCAGTTGTAGGAAATCATCCATCAGCCTTAATTCCCTTTTCAAGTGGGTTGTGAGTGTGCATTGGCCATAATTTTAGTCAGTACAACATATTGATCAAATTAAAAAAATTTCATTTGACAGATGACGAATTCCTACTAAAACTATGAGAAATAGCTCAGACAATGGGAAATGATGATCAGTCAGTCGATAACAGCAAAAGCTTTGATCTCACGATTGAATGTGATATCAGTCATCGATTCATCAACTCTTTCCAACTTCTACAATGATAATTAAAACTCGGATTTCAACCTTCCAGGTCGAATTTAACTCTACAACATTGTAGATTGGCTCCATTGAGCCTCTCAAACAATTCAGGGTCAACTAGATCTCGAAATTTTCCCATGAATTTGAAGAATTTATCTATGGTTATCACCGTTTTTCCACAAATTCGTCGCAGATTGAAATTTGTGACAACGAATTTGTCCAAATTCACATTGGTTCTTGGCCCATATGGGTCCAGTATTGAACCAAAAGATTTGATAACATATTGTAACGTTCCCATATTCCAACTAAGGAACATTACGTGTGGAATACACATTAATATTAAGATATGTTCAATAATTTCCTATAGCTTACCAACACACACATATTTAACCATTTGACTTATACATCATTTTAAATGCATCTAACAACATATAATAAAAATGTGAATGCACTAGCTCAAGCAAATAACAAACACACAACATTCATATAAATTATTTGCACGATGGAATAAACATAATAACATAACATAGAACTTATTTGTATGCATAATAACCAACTAAATGCATACGAATGATGAACCTCCCAGTCATAGGTGTTGTTGTTAATTTCATTCAACAACATGCCACCCCCAAGTTGAGTGTTAGGGACCTAAGCTCCCTAACCCCTCACGTAGGTAGAATAATATAATTCTGTGTAATAAAGGCCAATATTAATAAGGCCTAGAAATAAGGAAGAATAAGTCAAATGTAAAAAGACATAATAGAAGCTTCCGCTTCTAGAAGGATCTTCCTCTAGATTGTTCTTTTGGATATATAGATTTAGTATAAATAGAAGTAGAGGGTGTGAGAAATATTGTCTTGGATATTATTGTAATAGAGCTCTGCTCTGTTGGAGGTTTCCCCCTCGAAGAGGCAAGTGAATATTGCTCTCAGTAATCAAAGTGCTCTTCTGGTGTTATTATGGTATTATTGTGGTATTGTTCTGGTTATATCATTGTTTTTCTACCATTTCTAGCTAATTATTTTTGTTTTGCATACTATTTTATATCTAGAATACTCCAAGTGGTATCAGAGCACCTTCCTTGGAAAAAAATTGTGGGTTAATTTTTTTTTTTTTAGGATAGAGACTATTCTGGCATCTTAAAGCTACAAATATATGTCGTTATGCACATAAACCCATGGTCGGGGATTCATACATGCAGGAAATACAAGTGGTACTTAAGCGCACATCTTTTGGCCACCCTTGTAACCCATGTTGGTACCCCTTCGAGTGGTAGCACATCAGACAACACTTGTATATGTATCGACCTAGATCTCTTGAATCCCTCCATAGATAAATCGATCGACCGCCTAACTGTTGTAGTGCCACCGAGAACAACACATGGGAAGACACTCTCGAGTACCTGGGTAGTCGGGTAGTACGACTAAGGGTGAGGTCTAGCCTCCTCAGTTGGTGCCCTGAGATATTGGTTCAAGTACTATTGTTGGACCCCGCTAGTATATCAGAGAGCTATAGCACAGGGAAAACCCTTTTATGTAGAACCCTTGAATACCCTAACCCTTGGGACGAAATAAAAAAAAGAACAGACAAGATCTATTGCCGCACAACTGTGTCATCTGCATTTGGATTGCGAAATTACTACACATTTCTTCCTATTGAGAATTTGGGAATTTTTTCACTGTAGTATTCTTCAATCCGACACACTTATTTGGGACCTATCCCACTGGGTTCCTCTCTTCGCCCTAATTCCAGTGATACCTATAATTTTTGACCCACATTTTTTTGTGGAGTCGACCAGTCTCTGACACCCTAATTTGGCTCCTATCCCTTTGGATCTGCCTTTTCTCCCTGATCACAGTGGTACCTATCATTTGATGCCCTTTTTTCTTCATGGTCCCACCCATCCCTCCAGACACCTTTTGTTTCCCCTATACCATTTTCCTGCTCCTTTGTCCAAATGACTACCACACAAGCCCAAGACCTTAATGCCTTGATTGCTGAAAACCATCAGAAAAAGGATGCCATCAAGTAGCTCAATTCCAACATTAGCTCCATCAATTCAACTATTGAGATCCTCAAGAACGAATGTTCCCACATCAAAGACCTCAAGGAACAATGTTCCCACATCAAAGACCTCAAGGAACAATGTTCCTACCTCAAAGACCTCAAAGAACACTTCCTAGGCCCTTCCCAGATACCTTCCTGTTTTGAAAAACCATTTTATCAGGATGACCATGACTCTTCCCATTACCAAAGCCCTTATACTACCCACTTTTCCCGAGACCTTCGCCCTCCTCGAATTGAGGTGAACAAATTTGATGGATCAGATCCTACATGTTGGGTCACCCAAATGGAACATTATTTCTCTTTGCATGGAATTACTGATGATTTAGCCAAGCTTCGTTATGGTGTCCTACATCTAGATCTGAAATGATGGCAATGGTGGCAATGGCAAAAAAAATCATGCCAAGGGTATCTTGCTTGGACACAGTTTGTGGCCTAAATTTATGACCACTTTGACTTTGACACCCACCATTTAAGTCGTTTGACCAAGTTAAAGTAGTCTAGAACAATGGAAGACTTTATTGCCGCATCTGAGAACTTGTCTTTAAGAACAGAGGGCATGTCAGATGCTTTCTTTAGGGAATGCTTTATAAGTGGCCTCAAAGATGAAATTTGTGCCCATGTTCTCATGGCACGCCCCCAGACTTGGTTGGAAGCTACTCAACGAGCCAAGGAATCCCAACATATTGTGTCCTCCCAGACCTGCAAACTCTCCTTTCCTCCTCGCACTAAACCCACCCATTTTTCCCCTTCTGCAACTCCCCTCAAGATCCAGAAATTAACCAAGGCTGAAGTGGTTGAACATCAACTCAATGTTCTTTGTTATAATTGTGATGAAAAATATTTTCTTGGGCACAAGTGTAAGGAACAAAAGATTTTTATGGTTGTGACTGAGGATCTTTCTAAAGAATATGTTTTTGTTCTACATGTGGAGGAACTACCACCGCCATATGACCTAACCCCACTCTCTGACCCACCCGAAGTTGAACTAGTGATTTCACTTAATGCCCTCACTGGCTTCTCTACTCCCCAGGCTCTCAAATTAATTGGTTACATCAAAAATAAAAAAGTCATCATCCTTGTGGACAGTGGTAGCACCCATAACTTTATTCATCATCGCATTTCCCAAGAAGTCAATTGTTACATCCATGCAGTCAATAATTTTCAAATCATGATTGCCAATGGTGGTTCCATGAAATGTGGGGGACGATGTGAAAATGTGTGACTCCAAATTGGTCAGTATCACCTGAAATCTCATATGTTTTCTATATACATGTGGTTGTAAAATTGTGCTTGGTGTCGAATGGTTACGTACTCTCAGTCCCATTCTCATGGATTTTAAGGAATTAACAATGCAATTCCAACAGGAGGGCCAACAATATAAGTTTTAATGCATCACAGAAGGCTCCCCTGAGATCATCAGTTCTCGTCGCATGGAAAATATCCTCAAAAAAATTCATTCAGGAATTATCTCCCAACTCCACTCCATTCATGCTTTTACGACACCTTATGTGCATCCCGGCCTCCAATCTATCCTCTCCCACCACCAAGTTGCTTTTACCACCCCCAAATAACTTCCACGTTCATGTGGCTTCGATGATCATTCCATCCCTCTCATCCTATGCAGTCTTCCTCCCAATGTTCAGCCTTATCTTCATCTCTTTGCCTAGAAGAATGAAATTGAGAAAAAAATTCATGAATTACTCGAAGCCGGTGTTATCCATCCCAGTACTAGCCCCTATTCTTCTCTTGTGGTCATGGTACTCAAGAAAGAAGGTACTTGGCACATGTGTCCTAATTTTCGAGTCCTCAACAAACTCACAATCAAAGACAAATTCCCCATTCCTGTCATTGATGACCTCTTGGATGAATTGAGTGGTGCTAAGTATTTCACCAAATTGTATCTGCGTTATGGCTACCACTATATCCGCATGAAATAAAAAGACATTCCCAAGATGAAATTTCGCACTCATGAGGGTCATTATGAATTCTTGGTAATGCCCTTTGGATTGTGTAATGCCCCTTCCACTTTCCAAAGTCTTATGAATCATGTCTTCTGTCCTTTTCTTCGTCATTTTGTCTTAGTTTTCTTTGATGATATTATCATCTATAGTAAAACTTGGTCATCTCATCACTCCCATGTGAATCAAGTTCTTCATCTCCTCTCTAAGCACCAAATTTTCCTCAAACATTATAAATGTCCCTTTTGTGCCTCAGAAGTGGAATACTTGGGTCATTTTGTTAGCAAGGATGGTGTCTGAGTGGATCCTAAGAAAATTGAATCTATGCACAATTGGCCTCGCCCTAAACCTCTTAAGAGCTTACATGTTTTTCTGGGTTTAACGGAAGCTATTATAGGAATTTTGTTCGGAATTATGGAAATATTGCAGCTCCTCTCACTTCCCTCCTTAAAAAGAATGGTTTCATTTGGACTTCAGTTGCGGATCATTCCTTCCAATCCTTAAAAGATGTTATGTGCTCGACCCCTATCTTAGCACTCCCCGACTTCACAAAGACATTTGTATTAGAATGTGATGCTTCCAGGAAAGGAATTGAAGTCGTCCTAATGCAAGATGGAAGGCCCTTGGCCTTCACTAGAAAACAACTTTCAGAGCGACATTTGGACCAATCCATTTATGAAAAGGAAATGTTAGTTATTCTTCATGTTGTGGATCTCTGGCGCCCTTACTTATTGGGTCAACGATTCCAAATCAAAACTGATTATTAGAGTCTCAAGTATTTCCTAGAACAACAAATTTCATCCCCGACGCAACAAAAATGGATGACCAAGCTATTTGGATATGATTATGAGATCATTTACAAGAAGGGTAGGGAAAATGTAGTGATTGATGCTCTTTCCCAGAAATATGAATAAGATGGGTCCCTTTTCTCCCTCTCCTTCATTTTACCAAATTGGCTACAAGTTGTTCGTCAAGAATGGTTGCAAGACCCCAAAATTTCTAGCCTGCTCCACCAATTGCAACACAATTCTTCAGTTTCTGCAAGGTACTCTTGGCATAATGAAGAGCTTCACTACAAAGGTTGTTTGTATTTATGCAAGTACTCCCAACTTAAATCCACAGTTCTTTCTGAACTTCATGCATCACCCACACCAACTCATTCCGGATTTACCAAAACCTATGAAAGGGTCAAATGCTCTTTTTTCTAGGAGGGTATGAAACATGACATTCACACCTTTGTGGTTAAATGTGAGGTCTGTCAATGCAACAAGGGAGAAACTGGCAAATCTTTGGGCACACTCCAACCACTTATGATTCCCCATGCTATTTGGTGAAATATTTCTATGGAATTCATTGTAGGATTACCTAAATCGGGAAATAAATCAGTCATCATGGTGGTCGTCGATTGTCTCTCCAAATATGCTCATTTGTTTTCTCTTCAACACCCATTCACAACCGCCACAATGGCTCAACTATTCATGTATAACATCTTCAAGATTCATGGCATGCCTAATTCTATTGTCTATGACAGAGACCCCACTTTCACCAGCAATTTTTTGCAAGAGTTGTTCAAGTTACAGGGCACCCAATTGCATCTCAGCACTGCCTATCACCCCCAGACGGATGGCCAGACGGAAGTTGTCGACAAGTGTTTGGAAACATATTTGAGGTGTTTTTCATTGGAGCATCAAAATCGATGGGCTCAATGGTTACCCCTAGATAAATGGTGGTACAACACATATTACCATACATTTACTCACATGACTCCTTTTGAAGTAGTCTACGGCCAAAATCCCCCACCTATTCTCTCCTATATGTCATAGGTCTCAAAGGTAAAGGAGGTTGACACAAATCTTATAGTTTGGGAGGCTATTCTTCGTGCCCTGAAAGACAATTTGGTCATGGCTTAGAATCGCATGAAGCAACAAGAAGATCAAGGTCGTTCTGAATGCCATTTTGTTGAAGGGGACCGTGTATTTATTTGACTACAACCTTACAAGCATACTTCCCTCAAATCTCACCACTGTCATAAACTTGCACCCAAATTTTATGGTCCTTATCAAGTGCTCAATCATATGGTATCAGTGTCCTATCAGTTAGCTCTACCCAGTCAGTCAAAACTCCATCATGTTTTTCATGTTCCTTACTTAAAGAAGGTGATTGGAAATAAGTTCCAAACTCAAACTAGTCTTCTTGAGTTGGATGAAGAAGGTTCCATATGGTTGCATCCACAAGTAGACTTGGCCCAATGAGAGCGTCGTCTCCATCAACATATCATCCAGGAAGTGTTAGTTCAATGGAAAGACATACCTCCATAAGATTCCACCTGGGAGCCGACAACCATTCTACAACAATTCCCTCATTTGAAGCCTTGAGGACAAGGTTGTTCTTCAAGGGGGAGGGCATGTTAGGGACCTAACCTCCCTAACCCCTCACATAGGTAGAATAATATAATTCCATGTAATAAAGTCCAATATTAATAAGGCCTAGCAATAAGGAAGAATAAGTCAAATGTAAGAAGACCTAATAGAAGCTTTCGCTTCTAGAAGGATCTTCCTCTAGAATGTTCTTTTGGATAGATAGATTTAGTATAAATAGAAGTAGAGGGTATGAGAAATATTTTCTTGGATATTATTGTAATAGAGATCTCCTACGTTGCAGGTTTCCCCCTCAAAGAGGCAAGTGAACATTTCTCTTAGTAATCAAAGTTCACTTCTGGTGTTATTATGGTATTATTCTAGTATTATCGTGGTATTGTTCTCGTTATATCATTGTTTCTCTGCCATTTCTAGCTAATTATTTTTGTTCTGCATACGATTTTGTATCTTGAATACTACATTGAGGCTATGAGTCCACAAGGATATCCAACCCTTATGGTTTTCCACTCTCCACACACACCCAAACCCAGGTTCTACTATGTTCCCCACAACCTGCACAACCCAAGGAATGGGATCCCCCTTCACTGCACACAGTCCCTCATGCCTTCCCACTTCCCTCCAAGGCTCCAGTGCACTTGGTTGACCAGGAAATCCTCCCAACTACTCCAAGATTTCTCACAACATCCTTCACGAGGCTCTTGAGCCATTTCCCAAACAAGAAAATTCGTACAAGATTACAACCCGATTTTTAGGCACACATGCCTCTCTCTTAGGACTAAACATAACCAAACAATGGTTGCCTTCAAACACAACATGGTTGGTTCTCTATCTAGAACTCAGCTCCTCTCTTGCTGCCCAAAAACTACATGTAAAAATCGTCTCTATTCTACATACGAATTTCCCTTCTTCTTCCTTATTTTCTTGACTCTCACTCTTCCCAATGATGATTGTACTTCATCCCATGCTCCTCAATAACTATGGGATGTGAATCCTCACACCCACTCACACCCACCCCCTTATACGAGTTTAATGATTAGCTTTGGGAACACTCAACATCAAATACAAGGTTTATACACAATGATATTAATTTAAGGAATGTTGATTGGATTAATACCCATGAATAATTCCCTCTTGCACCCCCTCTCTCTTGTGGAATCATAGCCCCCCATCATTCTAGATCCCTTTCATATCACAACTAGCGATTATTGCCTTTGTTAATTATTTCAATGCACATAATATACCATTCGACCTATGACCACATTAAATCGATACATGCTCTCTGCCCTAAGACATCGGCTCACCAGCCTAAGTCACATTTATACAATTACATTATAATTCGCGAGGATTAAAACTAGGGATGTTACACCCCACAATATGGAGGATTCGACGTGCAAGCATGTATTGTGATTTTAGATATGTTGATAATAATGTCATAGATTTTGTATGATCCTTTGATTCATGAAATGGTGGATAAGAATATAGCATCCTCCACTACTATAAACAAAACAAAAAAAACAATACTATTAATTAATCATGCATTAACTAATATCATGATTTCTCAATAATCCTCAACATTGAGCCAAATATGCTTAACCGCAATGTTGAATACCTAATCCTTGGATTATGGTAATTTGTAAATAATAATGTAAATAGTAGAAATGTGAAGAATTGTAGGTGATACGAAGTGTCATTCACAAGATGAAGACCAACAATCATCTAGATGTATAATTATTAAGGTTTCATGTTAATTAAATATATCAAGTGTGGAGTTACATTCTCTACCCGTACTTGGCTTGTTAGTGGTATAAGAGCCATAGCAGGTTAACTTCATGATTCTCTTTGTTGGGTGCTTATTTCCCTCTTCTCGGATGCATAACACCTTTGGATATTCCTCTTCTAGTCTATCTCCCCTATCGTGAGTGTTAGTATATCATATGTGCCCTCTCCTTCATTTTTATAGCTTGGAATTTCCCCCATGTCCATTCTCGTTCACATTCCTTCTCTCTCTACGTGAAACCCTTCGACAGTGTGCTCTTTCTGCATAAACACCTAATCTAATCACCTTGATCGAACACCATAGCTCTATCATTTCCATTTCTAAGCTCATTTCTTGTCAGAGTTCATATTCTCTTGTTGTTGTCATAGACTGACTGATCGATCACAAAGGCATATTTTTGCATGTTATTTCTCTTCAACCTAGAAAACAATGGGAATCAATTGGCTACTCATTCATTCGGTCGATGAAAACAACAGGAGAATTTGAACTTCGACAGGAAATGAGCTCATAAATGGAAAGGAGAGAGATATGGTGTTCAATCGAGGTGATTAGATTAGGTTTTTACGTAGAAAGAGCACCATGTAGAAGGGTTTCACTTAGAGAGAGAAGGAATATGAACGAGAATGGAAATGAGGGAAATTCCAAGCGATGGCAATGAAGGAGAGGGTGCAGATGGCATACTAACACTCATGATAGGGGAGACACACTAATCAAGGAATATTCAAAGGTGTTTTGCATCTAAGAAGAGGGAATGAAACACCCAACGACGAGAATCGTGGAGTTAACCTGCTCTGGCTCTTATACCACTGACAAGCCAGGTATGGGTAGAGAATGTAACTCCACACTTGATATATTTCATTAACATAAAACCTTAATAAATATACATTCAGATGATCGCCAGTCTTCATCTTGTGAATGACTCTTTGTATCACTTACAACTCTTCACATTTCTATTATCTACAATATTATTTACAAATTACCATAATCCAAAGATTAGGTATTCAACATTGTGGTTAATCATATTTGGCTCAATGTTGAAGATTATTGAGAAATCATGATATTATTTAATGCATGATTAATTAATAGTATTGGTTTTTTTGTTTATAGTAGTGGATGGTGCTATATTCTTATCCATGGTTTCATGAATCAAAGGATCACACAAAATCTATGGAATTATTATCAACATATATAAAATCACAATACATGATTGCATGGCGAATCCTCGATATTGTGGGGTGTAACATCCCTAGTTTTAATCCCCACAAACTATAATGTAATTGTATAAATGTGACTTGGGTTGGTGAGCTGATGTCTTAGGGAAAAGACCCTGTATCGGTTAAATGTGGTCAGAAGTCGAATGGTATATTATGTGCATTAAAATAATTAACAAAGGTAATAATTTTTGGTTGTGATAAGAAAGGGATGAAGAATGATGGGGGGATATGATTCCACAAGAGAGAGGGGGTGGAAGAGGGAATTATTCATGGGTATTAATCCAACCCACATTCCTTAAATTATTATCATTGTGTATAAACCTTCTATTTGATGTTGAGTGTTCCCAAAGTTAATCATTAAACTCATATAAGGTGGTGGGTGTGAGGAGTCACATACCATATTTATTGGGGAGCATGGGCTGAAGTACAATCATCTTTGGGAAGAGTGAGAGTCAAGTAAACAAGGAAGAATAAGGAAACTTTGTATGCATAATAGAGACAATTTTTACATATATTTTTTGGGTAGCAAGAGAGGAGTTGATTGTTGGATAGAGCACCAGCCATGTTGTCCTTGAAGGCAACCATTGTTTGGCTATGTTTGGTGTTGAGAGAGAGGCATGTGTGCCTAAAAATAGGGTTGTAATCTTGTAAGTGTTTTGTTTTTGGGAAATGGCTCAAGAGTCTTGTGAAGGTTTTCGTGAGAAATCTTGGAGTAGTTGGGAGGATTTCCTGGTCAACCAAGTGCATCGAAGCCCTGGAGAGAAATGGGAAGGCATGAAGGACTATGTGAAGTGAAGGGGGATCATATTCCTTTGGTTGTGCAGGTTGTGGGGAACATAGTGGAACCTGGGTTTGGGAGTGTGTGGAGAGTGGATAGCCAAAAGGGTTGGATCTCCTTGTGGACTCATGGCCTCAACTCAGGGGTGGCATGTTGTTGAAATAAATGAACAACAACGCCTATGGATGTGAGGTTTATCATTCGTATGCATCTAGTTGGTTATTATGCATACATATAAGTTCTATGTTCTGTTATTATGTTTATTTCATTGTGCAAATCATTTATATGAATGTTGTGTGTTTGTTATTTGGTTGAGCCAGTGCATTCACATTTTTAATATATGTTGTTAGATGCATTTAAAATGATGTATCACTCAAATGGTTAAATCTGTGTGTGTTGGAAAGCTACAGGAAATTATTTAAAAGATCTTAATATTAATGTGTATTCCACACGTAATGTTATTTAGTTAGAAGTTGGTAACGTTACAATATGGTATCAAAGCTTCTAGTTCAACACTAGACCCATATGGGCCAAGAACTAGTGCGAATTTGGACAAATTCATTGTCACAAATTTTGATTTGTGACAAATTTGGGGGGGGAATGTGATAACCATAGCGAAATTCCCCAAATTCGTGGGAAAATTTCGAGATATAGTTGACTCAGAACTGTTTGAGAGGCTCAATGGAGCCAATCTACAAAGTTGCAGAGTTAAATTCGACCTGGAAGGTCGAAATCTGAGTTTTAATTGTCCTTGTAAAAGTCGGAAAGAGTTGATGAATCAACAACCGATATCACATTCAATCATGAGATCAATGGCCCAGATTTACTTTAATAAATTTAAAAATTCATAAGGTATCATCCGTTTGAAAGGTTGAGTAAATTAACGGCTAAGATTTGTTTCGTCGATTGGGAAGTTGAAGCGGATTAACGATCTAGAATAATATCAATCATTTGGGAGTTGGATCCAATTAACAGTAAATATCATCTTGGATTGAGGTAAATATCATCTTGGATTGAGGATTGATGACCTAGATTCATCAGGAATTTTGGTCGAAAGTTTCTAAGTGTTAGAAATTCACCAAGAGAAATCGTCAACAGTCGATGGAAAGATCGATAGAATTTGGCGAAGGTTTCATACGTCCAAAGAGGATCATTGATTGTCGATGGTAGATGATTAGGGATCGACATAATTTGGCGAGATTTTTCATTCAAGCGATAGAAATCTCTAATCTTCGATGTTCAGGGATCGAAATAATTTGGTGAGAGGTTTCATGTGTTCGAAGGACATGTTCGATCATCGATGGTTGATGATCGGGCATCGACTGATCTAGAGAGGTGTTTTAATTCATCCATGAGAATTTGTCAATGGCCAATAAAGGAAAGAGGATGATGACGTGTTATTCCATGTCAACATCCACATGTCATGTCACATCATTCAATTCGATTCCTCAGGATGACGTGTCATGTCATGTCAGCATAGTTCCACGTCAGAAAATAGATGGTTGACTGTCGATCGTTTGGGTTTGGAAAAATTGTAACTAAGTTGGTCGTTAAGGCATTCGTCGATGACCAATCCTTGATTATTGAGGATCGACAAGATTCGTGGGAAGTTTTTGGTTTGCGAAGATAAACGATCAATGGTCGATGGTTGATGATCAGGTGTCAAGGAGATCAGTGGGAAAGTTTGGGAAAGTTGATGATCAGGTGTCAATCACCGATGAGGATCAAATCAGTGGTCTAGATTTCTCTCGATTTGAGATCAATGACTCAAAATAAAGCACTGTTAAAACACTAAAAATAGTCAAATTTCTATGATTTTTTTGGGTTTTTGAAGGTCATTAACTTGCGTAGGGATTTTGAGGCCCTAAACGACACTTTTAGACAATCAAGACCCATGAGGAGAAAGTGTACCAAGGTACACTTTGCCTCTTGAGCTTAAATAAAATAACCTGGAGAGATATTTATAACGAGCTAATCGGTTCACAAAACCGAGCTTGTATGAGAAATTTATAATTGAAACAGTTAAGGTAAAATTTCGGCACCAATTTACTTCTGGAGGGCATAACTCCTTGCTTGGAGGTTCATTTGGGGCACATGAGAAGTTCATGTAAATATTATGAACCCTGGAAGATAGTCGTGGAGCCAAATTTGAAATTTATATATGTAAAAATGTGCAAGAAGAGAAAAAAGACACCAGTAGCATACAAGGATAAAAATGTAAAACAATCAAAACTTGTGCAGATCGTAACTAACAATATGGAGCCCAGTTAAGAGTGAAATTGTGGCAGATCATTCAGAAGGAAGTAATGGGGATACCCAAGTGATATTATACCAAAATCCCAAGGGAATTGGTGTAGGGATGCATGAACATGGACAAAATTGCTAAACCAAAAGAAGGTCCAAAAGGGCAAAGTTGACATTTCCAAATTGCTACAGATTTTAACCAGAGCATCGATCTGAAAATCTGAGAGTTGTTGTGAATTAATTGTTAGTAGTATTATATGTGTCATGTAGAAAATATTTCTTGGTACCTAATAGATTTTCCTCTGTAAGTGGAAAAATTTGGTGCTTGAGATTATTTACACCAGAAAGAAAGGTTTACAAAAGGGTTAAATTGGAAACATTCAATTGCCTATAACTTTCTACTCAATGCTCAAAATTGAGAAAGAAAGTATTCATTGGAAAGCTATTGGATAGGAGAATCCAGATATTTAGTCAGAATTCAGTTGTGATTCAAACGATTCTCAAGGAATCAAAAGGGAGGTTTCTGGTGAACTTGAAGGACACCATTGAATAGAATGGGAATTTCAGGAAGCCATAACTCTTGGCTCATAAGTTAGATTGAAGCATGATTATGATAATTATAAAGGTAATCCAAAGGACATCATAATATAAGGTCTAATTTCTCCATGGGAGAATCAAGTTTCTCCATAACATTGCAGGAAAAACTGGAATTGGATTCCATGAACTGTGTAACTACCCAATGTGAATATATTGTCAAAATTTGGAGGAACATATCCAGATGATAGAGGTGAGTGCTAGAGGTGATTAATGGGTAAGGAAGAATATTGAAACTCATTATAGTGGTTATGCATAAGTATATAGGCACATTTTAAGTGCAATGGTTGGAAAAGTTTAAAAAAAGAGAGAGAAAGGTTGAGCATATTAACAGGGCATTGTTAACAAGCAGAGCAGCACTCTAGCAGAGTGTGTTGTGTAAAGGGATTTATAGAAAGAGGTTAGGATTCCACAATGAGGATTGGGTGGGTCTATTCTAGATTAATTCTAGGGCCCATTAGATAGGGAAGTGGGTCAAGCTTGTGTAGCTGGCTGAAGCATCAAAGAACTACAAAGGAAAGTGTAGGGCAGGTGATGCAAGATTGACAAAAGTCTAAGGAGGAGAAAATGAATATTAGTATTTAGTTGCTATAGATTATGAATGGCTTGCGAAGAAAATGTAAATTTTCAGACCCCAACCCAGTTTCAGTCTCGCTGATTTTTCCAGCCAATGTTTAATGCCCAAACCCAGTTTTATATTAGCATATAAAAATTTAGCAGAAAATTTATTTCAGAACTAAAACATGAGGATTATGAACTTCGTTTATAACGCAGAAATAAAATATCAGCAACACATAAAACTCAGAAAATATTGACACGGATATTTTCGGTCTAAATTTGACCCTGGAAAAACCCACAAGGGGAAAACCAGTGAGAGAGGGAGATTTTTATTATTCAGGAGTTTCAGATAAATTCTATTACATCATGTTCATATTCAAAAATTTAAATGACAAATTTATCTCGATAACCGTGCCAAGTCTTCACACAGGAAATGAGCCAAACTTCTCAAAACTCTTTCCAGAAATTTCTACAATAAATTGCAGGTCTGCTCCTCTATTTCCGTGCCTCCAAAATGCTGTATGGATGCCTCAAAATACATTCCAACTGCTTTAGCAAATTTTGGGGTGCATTAATGGTTGTACGGCTTCCTTGAAAACCATGCCAAAATTTCCAGAAAAACCACACAACAATCGATCTCGATTTCTGTGCCAAGAAAGTGTTGTACGGGCCTATACATAATCCATACAGTATGGCCTGAGTACGGTTGTTTGTCCCTCCTTGAAATCTGTGCCAAAGTACAGTTGTATGGACTGATAAAATACGTATTGTACGGACATAAATAAATGTTGTCTGTTGTCTCGATTTTTGTGCACACAAGTGACTGTACGGACCTCGAAATCTGTGATGTATGGCCTCATGTGTATGTTGAACCTTTGCCTTGATTTATGTGCTATTATTCTGCCTTGTAATGTGTGCCCTAGCTCTCAGAAATGGTTGCTCTCTTGCTAGTAAAAAATGCTCTCTCTCTTACTCTCTCAAAATGAAACATTAACCCAACAAAGGGTGCGCCCTCCAACCTTAATCGACCTCATGAGGTAGGTGAGGAGTTTTTCAATCCAATGGTTGAGATTAGATTAGATGAGTGGCTGAGATTTAATGTCTCTTCATTCACCCTCACTAAATTCATAAAGTCACCTTTTAATTTGCATCTCACAAATTAAATGACTAGGGCCCACATTAGGCACTTTCTCACCCCTTAGGCGCCTAGGGATGAGAAACACTTGGCTAGGTACTTTATTTAATTAAATATTTAACACTCCCTCTTACCGAGGAAAGTGTTACTCACCACTCCAAGCTTGTCCCTGAAAAATACAAACTTGCCTCTGCCCAATGCCTTCGTGAGTATGTCTGCAACCGTCTCCTCTGTAGATATGTATTGTAGCTCCACAACTCCTCTCTGAACATAGTCACAGATGGAGTGATAAAAAATCTCGATATGCTTATACCGATCATGAAAAACTGGATTCTCTGAGAGTTTAATGCAACTCTGATTATCACAGTAAATCACAGTAGGCCTCAACTGCACACCGAACAATCCCACCAGCATCTTGCGAAGCCAAAGGGCCTCACAACTGGCCTGAATGGCTGCCATATACTTAGCCTCTGCAAAACTCAAAGCCATTGAATTTTGTTTCTGAGACACAACTATTGATCCCAATCCAAAACAACACCCTGAAGTGCTTTTCCTGTCATTGACACATCTTGCTCAATCCAAGTCTGTATAGCCAACCAGATGAACTCCATATCCTCTCTGATAGTCTAGACCATAATCTACCATACCACAAAGATACTTGAGCACATGTTTTACTACCACCCAGTGCACTCTCCTAGGCTCCACCATGAACTAACTGAGAGTGTTCACAGAAAAACAAATATCTAGCCCGGTATTGACCAAATACATCAGTGACCTGATCAACTGACGATACAAAGTGGAATCCACCAACTGTGACTCAGAAGCATGAAGCTTCTTCCAGTTGGTAATCATGGGAGTGGTCATGGGTCTGCTATCCCCCATCTGAAATCTGCTCAGAATGTCACACACATACTTCCCTGTCTTAGGAAGACGTGTCAAGGCTCCTACCAAACCTCCAATCCCAAAAAGTAATGCATCAGTCTAATTTCAGTCATCTCAAACTCTAAATCAAGGCTCTCCTTGCAGCTACTGATGAGTCTCTCTGCCCCTGTAGTGAAAACATCATCCACATATAGTAGAAGAATGAGAGGATCCTCTCCAAAACAACGAAATATAGTTTGGGATCCGCCTCACTCTTCTCAAAACCCAACTGCTGCAAATAGGCATCTATCCTCGAATACCAAGCTCTAGGAGCTTGTTTCAGCCCATACAATGCCTTCTTCAATCTACACACATGAGACTCTCTCCCATGAACCTCAAATCCCAATGGCTTCTTAATATACACCTCCTCCTCAATAAGACCATTCAAAAATGCAATCTTCACATCCATCTAGTGGATCTTCCAACCCATCTCTGTTGCAATGGAGATCACTGCCCTGATCGAAGTGTATCTAGAAATTGACGCAAAGGTCTCATCATAGTCGACTCCCTCAAACTGTGAAAACCCCCAAGCCACAAAGCGAGCTTTGTACTTCTCAATGCTACCATCTGCAACATGGTTTAGTTTATAGAGCCACCTGGAAGTCACCACTGACTTCCCCTCAGGTCTAGGAACAACTTCCCAGACATCGTTCTTCATGATGGAATTGTACTCTTCCATCATGGCATCTCTCCACACCTGTCTACCAGTGGCCTCCTCAAAAGTGGAAGGCTCAAACTCCTGAATACTGCTTAGCATCACGATGTAGCTGCAAAACCTCTCGGGAGGTTTACTCTCCCTCACTGCCTATCTAAGATTCCCCAATGAACCCTGTGCCTCCCTCAAAGTGTCTTGAAGCCACTTGGACTTCTTCCTCTTTGAAGTAGTGTCCAGTGGAGGGGACACTCCCTGCTCAACCCCATCTCCTAAAGAAAATGATCCTGAAGTAGACTCTGAAGTACTTGATCTTGTAACCTGTGGACTAGTACCCTGTGAACCTGAAACTTGTGGCCCTATCACCTGTGAACCTGTCGTCCCCGAAACTGGTGGCCCCGAACTTTGTGTCACTGTAGTCTGCTGCGGACTCCCCTGAATCTGTGGTGAAGACTACTCACCCTTCTCTGTCCCTCTAGACTTCCTAAAGGCTCTGTCCTCCTCAAATATGACATCCCTCCTCAAGACAGTCTTCCTCAGGGAAGGAATGTATATACATAAATCCTTTGAAGTATCATTATACCCAACAAAGATCCCTCTCTCTATCATGGGCTCTAGCTTTTTCCTCTTCTCAGAAGGGACATATGAATATGTGATGCACCCAAAAATACAAAGGTGCCCCACCTCAGGATTCTTCCCAGAGAAAGCCTCCTCAGGAGTCATGCTCCCCACAACCTTGTGGGGACTCCTGTTCTACAGATAAACTACAGTGTATCATGCCTCAACCCATAGAAATAGTGGCAGCCCCTGATCATGTAACATGGCTCTCGCAGCCCCAACAATGACCATGTTCTTCCTCTCTACAACCCCATTCTGTTGTGGGTTGTAAGGAACAATCAACTCCCTCTTGATGCCCTCTCCTACACAGAATTCCATGAACTCCTTGGAGGTATACTCACCCCCATTGTCCGATCTTAGGAATCTGATTTTCTTCCCTGTATAGTTCTCCACAAAATATTTGAACTCTTGGAACCGACTGAAGACCTGTCCTTTGGTCTTCATGAAGAAAATCCAGGACTTTCAAGAGAAATCATCAATGAATACAACATAGTATAGGGAACTAGTCAACGATGTCGAAGACATCAGGCCACATACATCTGAATGTATAAGATCAAGTATCCCTACTGCTCTACTATCACTGCTTGGAAAAACAATCTTGGTGTACTTTCCCAAAGCACACCCCTTGCACAACTCATGGTGCTCTGAAATGAAATCTAGAACTCCTGTCACCATCTCCCTCAGAACTCTCAAGGCTCCATGGTGAAAATGTGCCATCCTCCTATGCCATAGCTCACATAGGTCATTGTTGTTGTTGGTAGTATGAATAAATTCTCTCACTGGCTGGAACAAGAACTTGTACAACCTCTCATGTCTAGTACCAATCACTTTGGCTGAAGTGATGCTAGACCCTCTGGGGAAAAGAAGCACCTGCCCATCACGGAACAAGACCTCATAGCCCTTCTCCTCAATAGTAGAAACTGACACTAAGTTCTTCTTCAAGCCCGGAACATATAGAACCTCTGCCAAAGTCAAGGGAGGCAAAGACTCCCTCTGAAATGATACAGTCTCGCTACCAACCACCTTGACCTCCCAGTCATCTCCAAGCACTACCTCAACATTTCCCATCTCTGTGAGGTCTGTCAAGTGCTCACGAACCCCTGTCATATGGCGAGATGCACCACTGTCAATATACCAAGTATCTGTATGAGTGGTACTCATGGATAGACACACAATCAAGGATAATTCCTTATCAAACTTGGTGGAAAACTGTTCCACCTATGTTGAAGCTATTATTTTTTTCTTCTTCTCGTTCGGACACTGACCTGCATAGTGCCCAAACTTATGGCATGCAAACCACTTGACTTTGCTCATGTCTTTCTTCCCTTCACCCTTGGGCTTGTGTCCTCCCTTTGGACCCTTTTTGAAATTATTCTTGCTAGTGGTAGCAAGAGCCACATTCTCCTCCTCATGACCTGTAGATGAAATTCCATGTACATAACCTCTCCGGGTCTCCTCCTAAACAAAGTCATCCCAAATACATTCCCAACCGGGAAGCTTCTCCCTAGCAACAATTCCCTCCACAAAAACATCACATTGTTTTGAAGCTCCATTCAATGCTATTCTCACAAGCTCACTGTCAACTATGGCCTCCCCCACGACTCCAAGCTCATCCCTCACCTATGTCAATCTACTAAGGTATGTGACCACATTTTCAACCTTGGTCATTTTTATGCTCTTTAGTTTTTCCCTCAAAACCATTTTTCGGTTCTCATTTGTACTCTGGTACAATTTAGTCAAAGACTCCCACATCTCATAGGCATGTGTCTTCCCTATCAAGTGAGGAATCAAATGATCCTTGGTGGCATCAAGAATAAACCTCTTAGCCTTGATACTCTTCTTAGTGTAAGCTGCAAGAAGAGTAGCATCAATAGGTACCACAACAGGATGAGTAGTGGTATTTTCAACAATGTCCCACAACTCGTTTTCTTGCAAAAGCAAGATCATCCTCTCTTTTGAAGCACCAAAATTTGTTGCCCCATCAAGTCTATCCTCAACTCTCAAACCTGTAGCCATTGACCCTTTTCTGCTGAAAATAATAAATTCAAAAATCTTCCTTGTGAGGTGACTGCTGTCCCAACTTTCTGACTACTGAAATTTCTGCTTCTTTTCAACTCAGCTTTGATACCATGTAAATTTGTAGACCCCAACCTAGTTTCAGTCTCGCTGATTTTTCCAGCCATTGTTTAATGCCCAAACCCAGTTTTATATCAGCATATAAAAATTAAGCAGAAAGTTTATTTCAAAACTAAAACATGAGGATTCTGAACTTCGTTTATAATGCAGAAATAAAATATCAGCAGCACATAAAACTCAGAAAATATTGACACAGATATTTTCGGTCTAACTTTGACCCTGGAAAAACCCACAAGGGGAAAACTAGTGAGAGAGGGAGATTTTTATTATTTAGGAGCTTCAGAGAAATTCTATTACAACATGTTCATCTTCAGAAATTTAAATGACAAACTTATCTCGATAACCGTGCCAAGTCTTTACACAGGAAATGCGCCAAACTTCTCAAAACTCTTTCCAGATTTTTCTACAATAAATTGCAGGTCTGCTCCTCGATTTATGTGCCTCCAAAATGTTGTATGAATGCCTCAAAATACGTGACAACTACTTCAGCAAATTTTTGGGTGCATTAATGGTTGTACGACTGCCTTGAAAATCATGCCAAACTTTCCAGAAAAACCACACAGCAATTTGTCTCAATTTTTGTGCCAAGAAAGGATTGTACAGACCTGTACGAAATTTGTATGGTATGGCTTGAGTATGTATTTATGTCCCTCCTCGAAATCTATGCCAAAGTACGATTGTACGGACTGATAAAATGCATACCGTACGAACATAAATAAATGTTTTCTGCTGTCTCGATTTTTGTGCACACAAGTGACTGTATGGACCTCGAAATCCATGCTATACCACCTCCTGTGTATGTTGAACCTTTGCCTCGATTTATGTGCTATTATTTTTCCTTGTAATGCATGCCCTAGCTCTCAGAAATGGCTGCTCTCTTTCTGCTCAAAAATTCTCTCTCTCTTTCTCTCTCAAAATGAAACAACAACCCAAAAAAGGGTGCGCCCTTCAACTCTAATCGACCTCATGAGGTAGGTGAGGAGTTTTCCAATCCAATGGCTAAGATTATATTAGATGAGTGGCTGAGATTTAATATCTCTTCATTCACCCTCACTAAAGTCATAAAGTCACCTTTTAATCTGCATCTCACAAATTAAATGACTAGGGCCCACATTAGGCACTTTCTCACCCCTTAGGCGCCTAGGCATGAGAAACACTTGCCTAGGTACTTTATTTAATTAAAAATTTAACAGAAAATTAAATAGATATTTTCACATAAAGTATGAATCCAACAAGTGAATAATGTCATTGCATGCACAAGGAGTTAAGGAGGACTCCATAGCCTTGAAGGTAGAAATATAGTGAAGACTAAAAAGCTTGTTGCAAGAGAAGGAAAAATGATATCATGATATGAGATGTGACTCATGGGTGGATGATTCATCTTTATATGCAAGCATAGGAATGCAGGAAGACGAAATTGTTAGATATGATTTAACAACTTTTGTCTAAAAGTATTGAAAGGAAGAAGTTGCTTTTATTATCAGAGTGCGCAACAAAAGTAGGGTACAAGTGAAAATGGAGGAGTGTAGCAATCCATTTGGAGAAGAATGGTCTTGAGTGGCCAATTAGTGCTTCACAGTGAATCATTCAATGAAGTGACGAGAGGTATGTAAATTTGAGCAAATACATGGGTGGGAAAGAGTATTAGAAAGATGACATAAAAGAACATTTCATAATACTAAAATGCTAATCAATAATAATGGTATTTCAAGACCGATTTGGTCAAGGAATAGGGAGTGGCCAATTGGATTGTAGTGTTAATATTCAGTTGGAATAGTGTGTATTACAACACTATGAATATTGATAACTTTAGCCAAGAAAAATATTGGGTCATGTTTCTTTGCATAAAGGAAGCAATTGTGAAATGGAAACACTAGTGGATCTAGTGGTTGGAAATCCAGAGTGGCCAAGAGGGGCTTGGATGGAATGATTCAGAATAAAGGCCAATGGTGCACAGTTGAGTAAAATGGTAATGCATGGGGCATCAATGTTCTAAAGAAATTTAAGGACAACCATCTACAACAACAAAATTAATTAATTAATTAAATATGAAATATATATATGCATTGGAATGCATGATAGAATTGATGCATGATACATACACTCAAGATAAAATGCATGTGCATGAAATAGGTATGAAAGATCAGATTCTTGGGGCATGTTGATGTACATTTGTGCATGTGGACATGCCTGAACATTCTGGTGGCATGCTTGTAGACTGAGAGTAGTTTGTTGATATATATATAAAATAATGATGTTATTGTATTTGAGTAAAACTAATGATGGAATGTGTATCTAGGAAAAATAATTATAGGATGGCTAAAAAGGGTGATAATATTGTTTCTTATGGTAACCATCCATATGAAGACAAATGAGAAGGGTGGGAATGTTGATCAAGAGGTTGGTGAAGGGAGAAAGTGAGCTACAAAGTACCGGTTGATTAGGTAGCATCAAGTACTCAAATAACAACCATGCATGTATGCATTTGAGGTTGCTTATGATGCATACATACGGAAGGGAATTAAGGTAAGAATTCCCTCGGTTCAAATTCAATATTTGGATTGATGTAAAGGCATAGGGCCTTGAGTATATACATGATGTGTAATGCTTGAATGAATTTATAATAAATTTAATTGCATATTGTGTTATGTTGGTTATGAGATCATAACCAAGTCAATACAGGAGACATACTCATGTGGTAGCAATGAATTCCATTAGAGATCACCATGGTGGAATACATGACATGGATATATGGTATTCAAAAGTCAATGCAAGGATGCATTGGGTAAATGTGTCCATGGGCATTGGCACATTGGGTTTAATTATTGGTAATGTTTGACTGCATTATGAAAATTTTGGGTGTTGGTAATGCATATGTGCGGAATGATGGTTTCAGTCCATTTAGTATCAATAATAGTTTGAAGTGATGGAATTTCTAAATTAATATAATTATGAAAATCATTCCATGGATTGAATTCATATGTTGCAATGAATGATATAGTTTCATTCTAGATAATGTCATTACTCATTGAATTCCACTTTTAAAGTGAATAATGGATGGAAATGATTGACTTGATGGTAAATTACAATTTTGAGATCATTTCATGAACTGCTGAAAATGTGCATGAGTGTTAACAATCTTGTTTAGCTGCAAGAAAGTTGAGAAAAAAAAAATACAGGAACATTGGTCTTGGATATGGAAGAGATGTAATTCCATAAGGAAGACTGACATCTATAGTTGTAAGAGCCAAACATAATGAGAAAAATATCTCATGCCTGAGAAATTTTATTTTCCTATATAAAACAAATTTGAGAAATTAATAATTGAAAATTGTTTTGATACGCTAACAATTTGTTTGGCTGAATTAAAATGAGAAAAAAAATTGTAGGAAAAATGGTCTTGGATATTGCAGTCGTGTAAGACCATAAGGGAGACAGATGCATGTTGTTTAAAGAGCCAAACGTCTTGAGAATAAATCTTGTGCTTAGGAAACTTAGTTTCTTATATGTAAAACAGATTTGGAAATTAATATGTAAAATTGTTATGATGATATCTCATATATCTCATTATCATTGTATGTGTGTGATACATATGAGATTATTGCTATTAAAGATGGAAATCTTGGAAAGGAGGCTATTGCTATGACATGGGAACCCTATGATTTCCACAAGTTACAAATTTTCAGTGAAAAATATGGTAGTGAGTTGGTGCTTCCTTTGCACAAGAACACCTTGGAAAATGGTGGATCGGACTATATAGCAGTGAAGGGGATGCTTGAGCCTGGAGGGTGAAATGGAAAGGGGGAGGGAACTCATTAATGCATATGACATGATGGTTGGAATCATAAGGGTGTGTCATAAAAAGAATATTGAGCTAAATTCTTGTTGTGGTTTCTTGTGAAATAGAGCAACAACCATATGAATAAGTGATTGTAATCATTGTGTTAATTATGCTAAAAGGTGGGCCGATTGTTGTTCAGTGAATTTTAAGTCTTCCCTTATTCACTATTGCTTGTTATTCTTGAATGACATATTTGTCTTTGTATTTTTATGGGACTGAATGTTTTAGTCTGTCTGTTTAGTCATTTCTATGTATGGTTAAGTTGATCATGTTATGTTTCGATTGTTATGGGTAGTTACATGAGATTGTATGTCATGATTGTGTATTTTATTTCCACCAGAGTTGTGTCAAGATGTTGTGCAGGAGGCACAATTGAAACTATTTGATAATTGGATATTTCATTATCACAGTTGGAGTTTCTGGAGCCACAACTCAGAGACTTCATGTCTGACCTTGTGTTGGAACCCTTGAAAGGAAGTGGTACATCCTGAGGGACTGCGGTGTGGTGCAAAGAAAGGGGTACACTTCATTAGGTTGTGTAGGTTGAGGGGAGCAATTTTTTTTTGGTTGGAATGGTTGTGGGAATCAACAAAGTATAAAAATATGGCAGTTGAAGCAAGAGAAAGGTGATGCAGGGCACGAAGATCAGGAAATTGTTGGTTAGAATGATAAATTGTGAAATTACCTTACGTAGTTTGGGCCAGGGAGCCTAAGTATCTATGGTTTTTGGGTCGGAGTGCCTTTGTATGTATAGATTTTTGGGCCAAGGTGCCTATCTATCTATGATTTTGGGCCAAAGTGCCTTTGTAATTTTTTTTAGGCTGGAATGCCCATGTGATTTTGGATCAGAGAGCCTATATGTTGATTAAATGGCCAGGGAGATGAAATTGTAAAATGAAGGTACACATCTAGGGTGGTGTGCATTGAGGCTAGTGAAAAAACAAGGGTGGGGGGGAATGTAACATCCCTAGTTTCAATCCCTGTGAATTATAATGTAATTGTATAAATGTGACTTAGGTTGGTGAGTCAATGTGTTGGGGAAAAGAGCCTATATTGGTTTAATGTGGTCAGAGGCCGAATGGTATATTATGTACATTGTAATAATTAACAAAGGTAATAATCATTGTTGTGATACAAAATGGATGAAGAATGGTGGGGGGATATGATTCCACAAGAGAGGGGGGGTCCAAGAGGGAATTATTCATGGGTATTAATCCAACCCACATTTCTTAAATTATTATCATTGTGTATTAACCTTATCTTTGTTGTTAAGTTTTTCCAAAGCTAATCATTAAAATAATATAAGGGGGCGGGTGTGAGGATTCGCATCTCATAGTTATTGGGGAGCATGGGCTGAAATACAATCATCTTTGGGAAGAGTGACAGTGAGAGTTTTTGGGCAGCAAGAGAGAAGTTGAGTGTTGGATAGAGCGCCAACCACGTTGTACTTAAAGAAAATCATTGTTTGGTTTTGTTTGGTGTTGAGAGAGAGGCATGAGTGCCTGAAAATCGAGTTGTAATACTGTAAGTGTTTTCTTGTTTAGGAAATGGCTCAAGATCCTTGTGAAGGTTGTTGTGAGAAACCATGGAGTAGCTAAGAGGATTTTTTGGTCAACCAGGTGCACTGGATCCCTGGAGGGAAGTGGGAAGGCTTGAGGGACTATGTGCAGTGAAGGGGGATCCCATTCATTGGGTTGCGTAGGTTGTGGGGAACAGAGTGGAACCTAGGTTTGGGGTTGTTGTGTGTGGAGAGTGGACAACCATAAGTGTCGGATCTCCTTGTGGATTCATAGCCTCAACTTGAGGTTGGCATGTTGTTGAAGGAAATGAACAGTAGAGCCTATGGTTGGGAGGTTCATCCTTCGTATGTAACCAGTGGATTATTATGCATACAGATAAGTTCTTTGTTCAGTTATTACGTTTATTTCATTGTGCAAATCATTTATATGAATGTTGTGTGTTCATTGTTTGCTTGAGCAATTACATTCATGTTTTTAATATATGTTGTTAGATGCATTTAGAATGATGTATCAATCAAATGGATAAATATGTTTGTGATCTGTAGCCAGTAAGCTATAAGAAATTATTTAGCAGACAAGTCTTAATTTTAATCTATATTTTGCATGTAATGTTCCTTAGTGGGAGGTTGGGCACATTACATGGGGATTCCCACAAGGATAGAGTATACCCAATATGTGACAAAGGAATCCCAAATAGGAGATTTTGTCCAAATGTTTGATGATGAAATTGACCAATTGTTAGAATCCCATCCCCAAAATGCATACATTGGATATGAAGACCTAATTGAGTACTAGCGCAAACTCTTATCCATCGAGATATGGATAGCTATGAAACTGATTAGTTGTAAACTGTAGAAATTTTAATGACAAAATCAACATGTACTATATTATGTCATACACTTAGCAACCTAGATATAATTGTCATCTATGAAATTTGAAATGTATAAACCCACATTTAGAAAATATTATGAGCAAAAATACACATTTCCAAGCACTTTTGCAGTAGAATAAACACAATGAACAACAATTACACAACCATGTAAAACTCATAAATTTAGGCAACCAGCCAAGGAAAACCCCAATGTGGGGAAACCCAAAGAGAGAGAGAGAGAAAGAGAGATTTTATTAGCTTCAGGAAATTATATATCAGCAACAAGATTACATTTACAGCCAAGAGAAACACTTACAGCACCCAAACTATCCCTCGAAATTTCTTCCTTGAAAAACATGCCAAGTTTGTACTGTTGTACAACCCACCCAGAAAACAACACATCGAAATCTATGACCACAATATATTGTATGGCTTGATTTGTACGTCCCCTTTCTACAGCGAGAAATGCTCAAAACAACCTCAATTTTCGTGTCAACAAACTACCTTGAAAACTGTGCCCTCCCTGTTGTACGAACTGTATGGATCCATATAGTACGGCCTCCCACACAGCAAAACATTCAACACTCTCACACAGAAATTTGCCTTGGGAAATGCACCCTCCTTCCTGCCCACTTTCCTCTCTCAAACTCTCTCGAAAATATCTCAATCTCATCTTCTCATTGTTGTGTCTTGCACACTACCCAATGCATTCTTTTATAATTTGAAAATGACCTTTCACCTTCCAAGTGTCTTTTCACCTTCTTCATCCCTATATCCAAAGGCCAAGATCTAATCTTGTCTTTACATGATCAAGGGACATGATTCATTCCCTCCAAAATAAATCACTTAAAATATCAAAGTACAATTTCACTTTATAACATAAGTGCACTTTATGAAATAAAGTCACTTTAATATTAGAAGGAACACTTTATGAAAAAGTCACTTACATAAAAGAATCACTTTATTACAATTTTTTAAAAATCCATAACAAAGTCAAGTGTCTGGTAGTGTAAATATAAGGGTTTCCCATGATACTTCTTGTGTTCTTGTGCATGGTGTTTCTTCTTGTGATCTTGGTTGTTGCAACATTATTGGTCATGGTTAAGTTAAATGATAAAATGGGATGAACTTCATGCTTAACCTTGTCTATTGAAAATTCAACACTTGAGTCTCCACCAACAAGTCAGGACTTGTCTCCGTGATAATAAGGAATACTCGTCGAATTCTCGTCATGTGACAAGAGGCTCCATTGTCAACAATCCATCTGTTATCACCCCGTTATCCTCCACTACCAACACTAGATACTAGAGTAACCAAAGAAAAGTCCTTATCAAACTTGGAAGAAAATTCCTCCATTTTTGTTGTAGTAGTTGTATCATGCCCCTCCTGTTCATTTTTATTCTTCTTCCTCTCAGGACACTGAGAAGCAAGGTGTGTTAGAATATAATGGATGTGCTCATTTTACCTTTGACAATATCACTATTTTCACCCAACCATAGGCTTAAGACACCCTCCAAGCACCTTAACCTTGACAAAGAATCATTCTGGAAGCAAACCCTAGGCTAGATAGCCAAACAAAGGGTAGCGCACCTTTCCCCAAGGATAGCGCATCAACAAGAGTTGATCAGATAGTCCAAACCCTAAACAAGAGATAGTCCAAGACAAACGTGATCTGCTAGCTGCTGCAGCTGCAATGGAAACTCTCCTCAAACCTGCGCACAATACTGGGCACTGCAGTGTGCACAAGTTGTTGCTTTGCAATTCTGAGACTGCCTGCCAAAATGAGAACTGACCTCCTGTATTTATACTAATTCTGGCTAACTGCTTGGGCTGACTTCTCATTCTAGGTATCTTTCTGTTCAGTATATATTAATTATTCTGGTCGAATTCTTCTCTTGGAGGCTAATAACCTAATATAAATTATCCTCTTGAGCTGACATGTCTTCTAGGGTTATTAGCCAACTCATTAGGGTTTCTTCTTGCTTTCCGAAGTATTCTATTCTCGTTAGGTTTACACGTGGAGGTAAATACCTCCCACAACTACCATAATATCAACACTCCCTCATAGATAGGGAGGTATTACAGGTAATGGTCTTGAGCACGAACATACCATTCACTCGGTAGTATCAACATAGACTATCTCATGACTAGATCATGAGAATCATCATCACCATCAGTATCATCAGTTGTATCATCTCTCGAAACCATACTCCATATGAGTAATTAGACATAATGCTAGATAAGTCACTCACACCACAGAGTGATACAAGAGCCATTCTTCTAATCTGGACATATGTCCTAGAAGAGTAAATGTTCTTAACCATTTTCCGTCTGGGAAATCTCAGTTCTTTGATCATCCATCTAGCTGATAATCATTTCCAATACTGTTGATAGTCTTCAAGGCAATCAGAATAAAATAGAACACAATTGTGTCTATCCATAGTAGTACATAACTACAATCCAATGGTACACTACCACACCAAGTAACACACAAGTACTTGATCAAACAGTGGAACACATCCACCACAGTAGTATATATCTACTGTCATACAATCTTCATAACAATCTTTTGATATCAACCTGCATAGAAACAATGTTATGATATAAATTGAATCATATGGGCCATTCTTCCACTCACATCTGTGAGATCTCGGAAGAGCATATGCCCTCAAAAGGTAAGACATCAATGATGAGCTATCTGGACTATTTTTCTCAAGCAAGGAAGAATAATTGTCCTGATTTCTGAGCCTGGACCATTCCCCACCCTGGGTCATTCCTCTGACACTAAACAAAGAGTAACTTGGAGAGAATGAGTCTGCCTTAAGGAATGTATGTCCCTGATTGTTGAACCTGGACCATTCCCCACCCTGGGCCTATCCTCCGGCACTAAACAAAGTGAAGCCTGGAGAGAATGAATACACCCTAAGGAATGACTGTGTGAACCATTTCCCTTGTTAACCACAAGAAGAAAATATTGTCCTGTACCAACCTCCAAAATGGACCATTCCTCGTGTTAACGACAATGAGAAATCATTTTCCGGCAAGGCGGGCCAATATTCTTGAGTAACCCTTAAGAAGAGAGATTTCCCTAGACCACTCCCCATGTTAACCACAATGGGAAGTCATTGTCTATGGTACATCAACAATCTGGACCATTTTCCGAACTGGAAAATGTCTATCCTTCAGAAATCTCAATCCACTTTTCGAATTGGAAAGGAAACTGCTCATCCTAGACCATTTTTCGAACTGAAAAATGATTGTCCATAAATCAATACATATCAATGCTCCCTCCCAACCTGGGAGTCATCTCTTCATTTTTCAATAAGGAAGTCGTCTCCACGAGCTCCGACTTGAGTACACAAACTCTTTCATCTTGGATAGAATCTTTACCAAAATGTTTGATTATCTGCTCATCTATGGAGATATGTATTGGAGAACCACTTTCTCCTTTTTGGACTTCATCACGGATAATGTGATGCTTGATTTCAAATGTACTTCGGTCTGGAACACTGGTTTTTCTTTGAAGGCTTCATGTAGCTCTGATCAATAAAGTATATCATTGTTTGGAACACCGAAACATATCCATGTGGCACTTCTTCTGTCATCATGAGATCTGATCTACTGAGTAATCATCCTGATACAATATCTATGTTATGGAAAATATTCACCATGCTTTTGTTGTGCACTGGAGGTTCTCCACCATGTTATATTCTTCCATCTGCATACAAGGGTATCTTTTTGGTATGCTTCAAAGTCTTGAGGTTGCTTTTCATACGCTCTCTGTTCAATTTCTCTGGAGAACAGTCTCTGCATTTATCTGATGTAGAATTCCAACTCATGGATGTTGCAGATGATATAATGACTCATGTAGAGATATGTGTAGTCTACTGGAACAAGTAATCATCATAGTCTTCTCCCTCCATCTGGGAGAACCTCTAGTTCTAGATCTCGCAATGATTTCATTCATAATTCTTCCATACACTATTCTTCATCACGACTTTCAGTTCCTTTGCTTGATTTCTTTTAGTGAGTTCATATTAGGCTAGTAATCTTGTGATTCTCGATACAATGAATGGTTGTTATGGCTTCTCTTTCTTTCTTGGAATCTTCATGTTTTTCTTTAGCTCTTGAGTCCATGGAGTTTCTTATAGATTCCATGCCCTAAAGATTCCACTTTTTCCTTTCATCATAGGATCACGAATGTGAATGGAAAACAAGGGATACTTTAAGGCTTCTCTTCGAAGAAGACTTCTTCTAAGGTCAAACTAAACACGTACTTCTTTTCATGTTTGCTACCATGGATATATACTTCATCATCTTCAATGGATCGTAGGATTAGCTCCCTCCTAATCCCTGCTTCATGTATGAATACATGCTCTTTTTTATGGTGATATATAATCAGCTCCCTCCATCTAGGAGAGTCCATGTTTTCGTCTACATCCTTATTGTCTTCTGTAGAGCGTCATAAGTCTTTCTCCAATTTTCTCTTGATTTTTGACTTTTTTCTTCTAGGTTTCTTCAAGATTGATTCTGATTTCGGCTTATCTTGTAATAGATTCCACAATATTTATTTGATATATTTCATCCTTTCTTGTATATTGATAGCAATCCTTATCTTGTTGTTTTTCCATAGATATAGTTCTTATTGGAACATATTATCTTTTAAGAGATAGATATACAAGATATGTACAAATACTTATGCAAACAAGATATGTACAAGAACTAAGAAGAGTATTGTTACCTTCAGAAGAAGAAGTCTCTTTCATCCTACTTAGTTTTCTTTGTGGGTTCCTTTTCTTCGGCAACTGATGCTTCGTGTTTCTCCTTCCTTTTATTTAGCTCGGGGCAATGATTCTTGTAGTGACCATACTTTCGACAGTTGAAGCATTGTACTTATAAAATGTCTTTCTCTTTATTTGGCTTCCTCCTTGAACCAAACTTCCTTTTATTCCTGAAATTCTTGAATCTTGTTGTGAAGGCTTGATCATTGTACTTCTTTTGGGGTCTCTTTTGCACTGATTCTGGATTCTTCTTGAGCACAGAAAGTCCAAAGTTCTTCAAATGTAGGATACTCCTTCCTTGTGTTCATGCTTGCGGAAAATGCATCCCATGTCTTGGGAAGACCATTGAGTACTATGTTTACCAATTCCTTCTTTGAAATGATCTCTTCAATAGCTTGTAGTTGATCTCTTAACTGAGAGATTCGCACAAAGTATTATGTTATGTTGTCATCATCATTCATCTTCATGTCACGAAGCTCATTCTTCAGACTCATTACTTGTCCAATGTTTCTGACTGAGAACAGGTTCGTTAGGGCATCATACATCTTCTTCAATGAGTCAAGATGGGAGATGTAGGGTATCAAGTGGTATTTTATAGAATCCACTATGATACTCATGGCATTGATGTCACCGTCTTTTACCTTCTCCATAGCTGCAATGTTTTGCGGTTCCTTCTCTTTCCCTTATTCAAACTTCGGTTTCACGATCTTTCCTTTCATGATATCCGGCACTTTATCCTTGGCGAGGATGAGATCAATCCTTGTCTTCCACACTCTGAAGTTAGAAGCTCCATCTAACTTGCTCTTTGACTTCATAGAGTAAGTCATGGCTTCTTTGACTTGGTTAACCCTAGATTTAACTAAAAGCTCAAACTTGACGTCTTGGCTTTCTGAGAGTACCAGGAGATGCGCTAGGCTAGGGCACACTGATCTATCCAGAGATTAGTTCAATACCTTCATTTAAGGTGCCTCAACAAGAGGATTAGGGTTTCTACAACTGCACCTACTAGTAACCCTAGCGACAATTCTATGGTGATTGCTCCTGCTAGAAACCCTAGCGACAGTTCTTCAACGAGCTTAATATCCTTATGGCTATGTTTCCTTCCAGCGATTAGACTGAATGAAGGAGGTGTGGGCCCATAACCTGTTAGAATATAATGGATGTGCTTGATTTACCATTGACAATATCACTATTGTCACCCAACCATAGGTCGAAGCCACCCTCCAAGCACCTTAACCTTGACAGAGAATCATTCTGGAAGCAAACCCTAGGCTAGATAGCCAAACAAAGGGTAGTGCACCTTTCCCCAAGGATAGGGAATCAACAAGAACTAATCATATAGTCCAAACCCTAACCAAGAGATAGTCCAAGCCAAACGTGATCTGCTAGCTGCAATGGCAACTCTCCTCAAACCTAAGCACAAGACTGGGCATTGCAGTGCGCACAAGTTGTTGCTCTGCAATTATGAGACTACCTGCCAGAATGAGAACTAGCCTCCTATATTTATACTAATTTTGGCTAACTGCCTGAGCCAACTTCTCATTCTGGGTATCTGTCTGTTCAGTATACATTAATTCTTCTGGTCGAATTCTTCTCTTGGAGGCTAATAACCTAATATAAATTATCCTCTTGAGCTGACATGTCTTCTAGGGTTATTAGCCAACTCATTAGGGTTTCTTCTTGCTTTCTGGAGTATTCTATTCTTGTCAGGTTTACATGTGGAGGTAAATACCTTCCGCAGCTACCATAATATCAACAAGGTGCCCCAACTGGTTACAACAGTAACATATGAATTTACTCAAGTCCCTCCCGAAATTTTCTTTCTATTGGATTACTGAGAGGGGGGGTGAATTGGTAATAGCGTAATTATAATCCTTTTATTCAAATGTTATGTCAATGTAGAATTATTATCCAATAATGAACAATAAAAAATAAACAATCACACACATACACAGTACACCATTGTTTTACATGGAAACCCAAATCGGGAGAAAACCACGGAATTCATTTTCTTATATGTCTTGAAGAATTACATTCATTGGAATCACCAACTTCCTTTGTTTTCCAACTGCAACTGGAAGGAAGCTCCAACCCCCTGGTTTCTCAGGCTACAACCTGAGGGAAGCTCCAACTCCCCAATTCTATGGCTACAACCATAAAGAGGCTACAACCCCCTATGTTCTCCGGCTACAACTAGAAGGTGGCTACAACCACCTATCCTTGCCTCGTCCAACCATACTGAAGTAGAAGTAGAATTCTGGAACCACTGTCAACCTATCACTATGAGATATACTGATGTACAACTGTATCAATCTGTACCACTGCCCTGTATCCAATTTGTACAACTTCCCTGTAATCAAACCGTACTTGAACTAAACATGTATCTACAAAAATGCAATAGATACACTATATGTAGTGATGCAGCCCGCGTATGTACACACCCTATCTGTTATAAAACCCGCGTATACCTTCTAAAACTAGGGTTTCCTTTCACTTGAAAACTTTTGACCCTCTGTAACTTCTTTCACATAGATCTGTAACCTGTCACTGTATCCAGACCGTAAATGTACATTGTGCATGCATCCTCATACATAACCTCTACTCAAGGCAAGTATGTCTCTCTCTAGTCATGTGCCATATAGGTATGTGTAATCATGAACAAGTATAATATCCCTCACATGATCTTAGTCATCAACCCCTTTCTGATATACAACTTCTCAATACATCAATAAATACAAGATCTCAATCATGTACCATAAAAACTCTTAGCCATATTCCATGAAATACAAGATGTGCCTCAACAAGAAGTATCGATGATAAATATACCATCACTGTATTTTTGTAGATCTGACTTATACGGAAGATCCCATGTAGCCACTAGTCTCTCTAGGGAGAATCCTCAAATCTCCATTGCCATTCCTCATGCATACATAAAAATCCAACTATTCGTAGAAATAAGACATACCTTTTGAACCAATGGATGGATCTGATGTATCTAAAGACTCTAGACCTTCCTGGGAGCTTGATCTCAGAATCTAGAACCTTTGCACCTTCATCTTCTCAAGTTTCATGGCTTTATCAACATTTACTCACCCTATACACAGTCAGCCCGCGTACATAGTGACCCTATACACAGCTAGCCCGTGTATACCTTCAATGTATATGCACCCTATACACAGACAACCCGCGTATGCCTCAGAAAATAGGTTTTTCTATGAATCCGAGAATTTTTTCGTCAACCCTTTGTGCTACCTCAGACGTTCACCACTTCCAATGTATCCACAAGTATTTACAAGAAGCTTTACACAAGAAAATAGATATACAATATGTACAAGTGTGTTCTTAATAAGTGAGCTTTGCCTCTTATTTATATCTTCATGTAGCATTACACTTTCTTTATTTTAGGGCTTCTTCATTTAAAATAAATTCTTTTGCAAAGCACTTTGACCCTTGGGGGCTTATATAAGACTCATGAGGGGTTCTCCAACTTCATATGGTCATAACTCTCTAACCGTGAGGAGTTATGTGACGTTCCACATACCACCAAAAATGGCATGACAAGCACTATCCATCTAGGATATTTTCCCTGAAAAAATCATTGTCCTTCAACTCATTATTCCAGAATTAATCATGGGTTCTCTTACTCCACAAAGTGTATTCCCGTGAGGGATTTCACCATAAGGGGACCACTTTGGAGTTCATCCATATTTACTTCTTATCAACCATGACGAGACAATAATGAGTCATCTTTATATCAAACAATCTAGGGTCCATTACCCAAACATTTGTGTTGCAGGGATTTCTTCAAAGGTTGACATAAATGAAAACCAACCTTAATCAACAATATCCCTCTTTGGCATTGATGGAAACACTCTGATACAATACTGAAATCATATCACTCATTCTCCCCATGGAACCATGCCTCTGTCATTTGCATCTAATAAATCTGCTCCCCCTGGAACCATGCCTCTGTCCTCTGTATCTGATAAATCTGCTTCCCCTAGAACCATGCCTCTATCCTCTGCATCTGATAAAATTTCTTCCATTAGAACCATGCCTCTGTTCTCTTCATCTGATAAATCTCTCCCCCCTTGTCATCAATGGAAAATGTATCTTTCCATCTGGGGCTTCTCCCCCTGACTGAACTATCCTCTTATGGTGCTTCCTCATGTAAATCTAAGACATATAAGATACGCATTCAAAAAGAATTCATTTTGGAGTAGAAATAACTCCAAGTCTTTGGAGAAGATATTCAAAGGTTTCTCGTGGAAGTGGTTTTGTAAAGATATCTTCCACTTTTTCTTTTGTGCCCACATACTCAACTCTGATATTCTTTTCTGCAACCTACTCCCGTAAAAAATGATACTTGATTGGAATGTGCTTTGTCTTGGAGTGCATCATCGGGTTTTTTGAGATATTGATGGTGCTTGTATTATTACAATAGATTGGAATGGGCTCATCATACTCAACCTGTATATTTATAAGAGTTTGTTTCATCCAAAGAACATGTGTACAACATGATGTTGTTGTAATATACTCTGCCTCAGTTGTAGATAAAGATATTGATGATTGTTTCTTGCTTAGCCATGATACTAAACACTCACCCAAGTAAAATGTTGCTCCACTGGTGCTTCATTAGTCATCAATACAACCTGCCCAATCTGCATCTGTGTAGGCAATAAGTGATAGATCCTTTCCTTTTGGATACCATAATCCAAACTCTTTTGTTCCTTTGAGATATTTGAAAATCCTCTTCATTGCTAATACATGTGATTCCTTTGGTGCTGCTTGAAATCGTGCCACTTGTCCAACTGCATGCATTAGATCTGGTCTAGATGTTGTCACATATAGTAGGCTTCCAATCATTGACCTGTATATCCTCTTATCTGTAGACTTCGAATCATCATCTTTGCTCAACTTACAACTAGTTTGCATGGGAGTGATAACTGGTTTGCAATCTTCCATTCCGAACCTCTTTAGCATTTCTCTGATATACTTGGTTTGAGAAATAAAAACTCCTTGGTTTCTTTGACATATCTGAAGTCCTAGAAAGAAGGATAGTTCTCCAAGTAATGGCATTTCAAATTCATTCTGCATATCTTTTGCAAATTTCTGGCTTAACTTGTCTTCATCACTACCAAAAATAATATCATCAACATAAACTTCAATTAATAAAATATTACCTTGACTTACCTTGATGTAGAGGTTGTTGTCTGCACTTCCTTTTCTGAAACCTACCTGCTGGAGATACTTATCTAGTCTGGAGTACCATGCTCTAGGAGCTTGTTTTAGACGATACAAGGCCTTCTTTAATTTACACACATAGTCTGTGTTCTCTGGCAACTGAAATCCTTTTGGTTGTTCAATGTAGACTTCTTCTTCAAGTTCCCCATTTAGAAAAGATCATTTTACATCCATCTGATATACTTTAAAAATTTTGGAGCATGCATAAGCTAAAAGCAAACGAATTGCTTCCATTCTGGCAACTGGGGCAAATGTCTCTTCAAAGTCGATTTCTTCAATCTATACATATCTTTTACATACCAATCTAGATTTGTTCCTTGTAACCTGTCCATCTTCATTCAATTTATTCCTGAAAACCCATTTTGTGTCATTCACATTCTTATTCTTTGGTCTTGGAACCAATTCCCAAGTGTCATTTTTTCTATTTGATCCAATTCTTCATCCATGGCCTTATTCCAAAATTCATCCTTGTTGGCTTCTTCAAAACAGTTTGGTTCAATTGTAGATAAGAGTGCTAGGTGTGTTTGTTCTGATGAACGGATTTGTCTTCTAGCCTCAACTCCTGCATCTTTGTTTCCAATAATCTGATCTGAAGGATGATTCTTCTGTACTCGTTTGCTAGGTGTCTTTGGAGATACTTGTTGAACTTTCTATTATGTTTATTTCGGATACTCTTCATCTTCCTCTTCTACTTCATCTTCTACTTCTTCTTCAAAAAGTTGTTACATTGATTTGTTTTCTTCTTCCTTTGATTCTGGTTTGCTTGTTTCATCAATTGTTATGTTGATGCTTTCCACAACTTTGTTTAATCTTAGATTGTAACACTTGTATGCTTTACTTGTACTTGAGTAACCAACAAGTATTCCTTTGTCCACA